>JAUBNQ010000015.1:11661630-11690242 GCA_032353495.1 Ctenopoma kingsleyae
TTCCTCCAAATTACACTGTTAAAGGAATTGTTTCGAAAAATTCTCAGAAATAAAAATTTAAAAAATTTAATTCTGCCCACTTGCACATCAGAGTTTCCAACCTGTCCTCATTTACCAACAGACAAAAAATAATGACACTTTATGAACCACATTTTGCATCTTATTTGATGTCCCAAGAGCAGCAGTATTTGACGCCATGGGAATGACAATGGTGACTGCCAAGTCCAAGCTGTCGTAATCATAATCATTTGATTACTTCTTTACAATATGTCATTTACGTGGAATAAAATCTCAGACTGAATTTGAATTTCTGTCTTCTGTGGGAAATGTATGTGTATTGCTGACCCATCCGGCCACCTCATCCTCCTCCGTATGCAAAACCTTCAGCTACGTCATTTCTTTAGGCAACAAATATTGGTGCAACTGGGTTAATATTGCAGCCCAGTGACATCCGGATTAATCTCATACACACCCAAAGTAGTGTCTTTAGTATATGAGACAACAAAGGACTTAACAAAGCATCACAATTTTACGCCCTGGGAATGAGGACAGTCTGAAATCTCACAAATTATCTACCAGAAAAAGTTAACAGGCTGCTGGTGCCAACTACATAATTACCACGCAGAAATGTTTTTATTTTTTTATTTTTTAGCCACATAATATCCCATTGAGGTTAACAACCTCTTTCTCATGGGAGACATAGCCAAAATTGGTTTTCAACAAGACAAACAAGAAACACAGCATTATGCATTAATAATACTAGATAACAGTGTTAAAAAGCAAGAAGTGCAAAGAACAAAGACAAGCAGAGTTGAATTAATCTTCTTGTCTCTCAGAAGAAGAGGAAATAAGCCTAATGTCAAATTATTACTTCTAACTTCCCTTCATTTGTAATGCTAAAACACCATTTCTCATACCTATGCCCCTTTATACATTACTTTGGGTGCAGCTCTTTTCAGTTCATAGAGCTCAAAATCCAGTTAAACAGGCTGAGGTTTAGTGTTGAAACAAAAAGAGAGCAAAAAGTACTTCCACCCCAGACAAAACCCGTTGAAATCAAAACCCAGAGATCAGTCTTAAACAAATAACAAGCTTGCAGAACCAGATAGCAGGGCTTTGGACCAAGCTAAAAGCCCCCCCTGCCCCAAGCTATGAGAGGTGGATCAGACTGATCATGATATGACATGCTACACACACACAATCATTTCACACTCCTGGAAACATGATATTTGATCCAACTAAACATTCCCACAAGGACTGCCTTGTTTAGCTGTCTATCAGGCTTGTTAATAATAGTTACCGCCCAGGAGAAAACCTTTTCCTCTTTGCCTAGAGTCAACAAAGATCAACTCATCAGTTATTCCCACTGAAAGTCTGGGAGGAACGGGGTTTATTCTAATAGTTGTTCAAATGTCAGCCACTGGCCAACCCACGCTGGGAAAAAAGGACGTTCACAGTGTTGCTGTAGCCTGAAGCTGCATTGGTCCAGTTGTTCCTTGGCCACTACTTCCCAGGACCGAGGCCTTGTCTCGGGGGAGTCCTACTGAAGTTCTGGCTAAGTCACTCTGCATCCTCAGCACTGTTTATAATGGGAATACAACCTATTGTAGTGACCTACATACTGTACACACTAAAGGGCGTGCATTTACCTGTAGCTGCTTGTCTGGTGGTTTCATTCTGGTAATCAGGGACATGTCAGTCTGTCAGTCCACTACTTTGGTCCAAAGTGATGAAATATCTTTTCACCTATTGGATGAATGACCATTAAATATTGCACAGCCTTTCAGTGTCTTCTTAGGGTCAATCCCACTGACTTTGGTGACTCCTGGTCTCTTCATCGAGCACCACAATTTGTGCTTCAGAGAGAAACATCAAGAAAACTGTGGAACGGCTTACCATGTAAAAATCCCAGGGGAAAGAATGTTAAACATTTTGGTGAGCCTCTAAATTTTCCTCCAGCTCCATCAACAAGTCAAAACTAGTACTTGTACTAGTACTACTCTCTCAAAATATTTAAAAATCTGTTAGATGGATTGGGATGAAATACTGTACAAATATTCATGGCCCTCAGGTGATGAATCCCAATGGCTTTGCTGATCCCCTCATCAGCTGTACTTTGTGTTTAGTAATAATTAGCAAACGTTAACCTCACGCAGCTTCTAGCATGGCTGTTTTGCTGTACATTCTGATGTTGTGCAAAACTCTCATCATCAGTGTGACAATAAAACTTATTCCAGGCCTAGCTGCTTCACGGCCGAGGATATCTTTGTTTCCAAGCCTTATGCAATCACTGATAACAGGAAGTAGCGAGACATATGTTATGGTTGGAGTCAGAGCTCAAGCCCTTGGTCAGGATTCCCACTGTCACTGAGGAAATGAAAGCACAGGGAGGCTCTCTTTATGGTTAGCACATGAAGACATAAATACTCACTGGGAGAAGCAAAATTTTCAATCCAACAGCAGAAAAACTGATGACTGGACAAAGAATTGAATTGCACAAAATGAAACTATCTTATAAAACCGTCTCCCAAGTCTGCTTGAAGTTGTTGAGACACATAATGTAGCCCTGGATTCATTCTCTTGACCTGGTAAGAAAAAAAAAAGGGAAAAAAAGCAAACATTCTTGAGGAATGTGTGAAATGTGCAGCGTGGGAGGAGACGTTTGACACATGTGGCTGTTCGCTAGACATGAAAAGTTGCCAGGGCTTTCAAGGTGCGGCTCCTCTCTCCACCCTTTGCAGTCGCAGCTGTCAAGTTGATACGTCCTCTCATATGTAAAGTGGACTATGTGATGTAAGTTTGCATTCTGAGGGTTTTCTTACTCCAGTCTTTGGTTGATAAAAAATACAGTGAAGGTTTCTGCAATTCACACATCACTTACATTTCAGATCACCTGTTGCAACACTGTCCTGCAAAGCCAAAACACATATGTCAAAATTAAAAAAATAAAATTTTGGGGGAAGAAACATAAGAAAAACAGAACTTAAAAACTAAACTGTGGTCAACTTCCCTTTTCCTGTATATCTTGTTATTGAAAAGTCAGTAATGCCTTGACATCTTTTAGTTAGTAATTAGTAAATAAGAATTTAAAAAATAGCCACAGGGACCAGCCTTTTATGTTGTTTTTGTACTAACTCTTGTACAAAATGGCTTCAGTATTTCTTCATCTGAAATTAAGAACTAAATGAAGAACTGGCTCTTTAAATGTAAAATGAAAGAAACGTTGCCTGTAGTAACTAAACATTTGAGTCAACTTAATCTCTTGAGTTCGCTGAAAGTATTTTCTCAAGTTCAGTTAGAATTACACAGTTCTCATAACTATTCAACTTAAAAACTGCATCCAGTTACATTTCGGCAGCACTCGTGGCTGCAGTGGAACTTTAAAGGTTTTCATTGTCAACTTCAATTTTTTTTTTTCTTGACCTCAGTGATTCTGTAACTATCTGTACCTGCAACACCTGAGCTAGTCAGCTGACATTTCTGAGTTGATAATCGGAAGTCAAGGTTCAACACACAGGGTGAGAAAAGAGTGAGGCAGGCATTGTTAATACAAACAACATGAAGTGAACTAACAGGCTGGTAAAGAACTAGCAACTGAGGCTTGTGACTGATTGTGCACCATTGTGGTTCAACAGAGGGGAACAGCTAAGGTATCAGTGGCCAACAACAGCTGGGTCTCTTCCTCCAGACAGCAGCGTTTGATGGATGCGGAACATGATATAGACCTTTCGACTGTGCAGCCTCACAGCAGTCTGCATTGCATTTGATATTTCATTGCGCATATGCAGTCTGGACTAATTGTCTTGACACACTGACACACGGAAACGTTTAAATGTAAAAAAAAAAAAAATGCAGAGAACACGTGTCATTGTCATTCAAGTTGTTAAATGTGCTTCCTTCTCATCTCACAGATAAGAAACACAAATATATCACATTCAGCTAGTTGAGAGAGTATGCACAAGAGGGATACAGTGATAACACATTCCCTTATGCTGTAATCATTTCCTCCCTCCGGCGCAGTTTCTGCCTCTACAGCTAGCTCAGCTGAGAGTCAGAAAGGATGTGCTGGCAAATGTGCATCAGCAGCAACAAAAAATGAAAGATCACATGCAGTACATGGGAAATCATTCAAGCTGTGGCCACCTTTTTTAGTGGTGTTAGAGTGGAGTTCACACAGCCACCTGCCTATTCAAAATGAGCTTCCTGTCTTTAGAAGACTTATGATAGGAAGTGAGAAGGCAAAGTCACTATTATCATTGTAAATGGTTTCACACCAAGAATCAAAGGTACAGTATGAATGCCACAACATTCACTTCTCTCTCTGAGGCCTATCAGTAAAAAACACAGCACATTAAAAATACAGTTGTGTCCCTGCGTTCATAGATAGGTATCACCGTTCGACAAATCTATATCAAAAGTAAAGTAGAGTATTTATATATTAAAATACAATTATTTTGTCTTCCTGCAGGTTATAGCTTGTGGGTCATTTACTGTAGCAGACCACTTGCAGTTCTGTGCAGCCCTGCATTAGTGACAAAGTTGATTCATCCATTCTGTAAGTTTTAACCACCTGCTTAGAGTAAAAGAATTTAAAGTTGTAATAATCTACATAATTTATTCAGATTGCTGTGGCTCATAGTGATGAATTGTCACACAACTGTGCCTTTTTTTTCAGTTCAACAAAAGATTGTTTTGATTTTACGCATACCTTGGTACAGTCTGACCCTTGCTTCCAGTTCCAGCAGGCAACATTTTTTAACTCTTACAAACGCTGTGTACACTACATGCTCTGCACACTACATGCTCTGCAACAACGACAACAGGCAAATTTAGCACCTACACAGTGGAGCATTCTGCTACACAGCCAGATATTTTTCCCAGTAGTTGGCAGAGACCAGACATGTGTCAAGCCTCAATAGAAAACTATGTAGAAAAATAAGATGGAAACACAGAATTTCTTTTTGTTTCATCAACTAATTAGAGAAACAACAAAGTCTCTTCATCGCTCCACATAGAACTGATGTTTTCGTCGGCTACTAATTTAAGCCATTTCAGTGAAAATGATGTTTCCACTGCACCTTGTGGCATTTGCTGAAATCTATTCACCAACTTTTCCGCACCAGTCAAGTGTAAAATAGTCTGTTGTACCCACAGTGTTTTGTTTTATGCTAAAATTGAAAATTTGCACAAAAACAGTTGAATGGAAATGCACTGACTGTGACGTTTTCTCAACATGCCATAAAGAAATAATTAGGAAGGAAGCATGGAGAATAGCAAGAATGACTCATGACTTCCATTGCATGCATCAGCAATCTACATCTTGTTTTTCCAGCCACAAGAGCCTGAAATGCTAAATATTGTATTTATGTTGAGTTACTGCAGTGCACATGTTCACACCTCAGTGCTGCGCCTCAAAGATTACTCAAAGCGTGAAAGCACCCAGAAGATCATTCCACTCAAGCAGAGTAACTCTGATCATTTTTGCTTAGTCAGTTGGTTTTGAGTTTCATCTGGGCCATGATGGGAACGTCAATATTCTCACCACGTTCAAGCTCAGTGTGACCTTCCATACACAACTGACACCCATTTTTCTTCTACTGATGTGGGGAGTCAACAATAGGCAACAAACAGGTGGACGGGCACGTGGCAACACGATGAGTGCTGCACCTTCTTTTGACACAAGAGGAACGCATGTGATGTTTTCCCACGCAGGCTTCTGACACCAAACGTGTTCTCACAGCTGTCTTTTTAGATGATAACAGAGAGGTTTATGTAGTCTTTCGCCTATGTAATCACAAGATCAGCACACCTCTGCTTTTTTTGTACTACCACCACATAGCAGGAAACATGGTGGCATGACTGAGCAGCATCTATAAAAGATAAAGCCTGTGCTTTATTAGAACAGAGGTATCCAACACGTCTGCCTGGCCCATATGCTGTGTGTGAGACTGGCCACAGGGTAGAACCAGGTCTTGTTCACACATCCACTGCAACCAATTAGGTTTTACTCATGTTGCCACATCAAATAGCTGCTTAAAAATAATGGGATTAGATGTTTTTGTATGTTATTGTCCTGCTGATGGGATTGTTGTCTACAAGACACACATCTGAACCTGCAGAGGTTTAATCGGATTTCCAGATGTTTCATCCTACAGCCATTATTCACATGTGCTAGGAATTTGCTAGAATAATGCCTTGCGGGGCTTTACATCATCTGTCATCAGTAATACATTGGTATTGTGAGGCATGTGAATTTCTTCAGAGCCGAGAAATTGTGTACTCATTTTAATTTTACAAACACTGGCTGTGGCTTCTCTGCAACCCAGAGGTGCATCGCTTTAGTCTCTCTGTAATGGAACTTTGTGTGGGCTGAGAGCTCATTGACGTCGGCGCTCACAGAACGTCCACATGAAAATGCTTTTGCAGTGTCAGGTCGTGGAGAATAGACGCAGTTATCCGGACGACTACAGCAGTAGAATGTACAACAGATCAAACAGGCTCGCCTGGGGCACATTATATCAGATTTCATTTTGAGTTGAGGCCCTTCATTCATTTCTGACATTTACAGTTGGATCAGTGCACCCCTCTTCGAGGCCTCTTGGCTCTCAGTCGGCAGTGAGGCCCCACCAGCCACTCTGGAAAAACCCAGTGCATCTGACTTGCATTGCCTGGCTCCACTTGTGTGTTCTGTTTGGCCCGTGCCGCTGGAGGAGGAGAGTGGGCCGATTACCAGCCGCTGCTCCGAGACCAATATGATGTCATCCTCCCGCTCCGCCATAACAGGCTGCAGATGAGAGAGGCTGGGCCCCTCAGCAGCCTTATTCACTTAACAAAAGGCAGGAAAGTATAAAAAGTGTTTTAAAATATTACTGAACATTAATATTTTCTTCATATTAACTCAAATATCTCAGACTTTTGGGAGCTTAACCGACTGGAGATAGCAAAAATAATAGTTCACCGTTTGAACACCTTGTTTGAATAAGACTGATAACAGCCCAGGAGAAAACACTGGGAATGTCTTTGTGTTTTAAGGCCTTGCATTTCACAGATGTGAGGCAGACGTGGGATTTTAGAGGCAGAACCTTAGATAAGAAATCAAGGTGCCCCACCTGCAAGATTATCACCTGTATGATTCATTTGCAGTGTCACTCCCTCACTCCTTGGAAACTCACAGTCAGCCAACAACATCCTCACATATCAAAGGAAAGACTTTAACAACAGTGCTGAGAGTGGTGGAAAAACAATAATGAGATATACTCCGATGCAGGCCCATACGCTCATTCAAGCTCCAAACATACGTTCACAAAACTTTGGAGACTGTTTTAGTGCCAGCCCAGAAGGCCTTGTGTTTCCTTGGAAATCTTGAATCCACATCAGAGACTCTGAAGGGGCCTGTGGGCTGCAGCAGATCTCCTCTCATTTCCCCGCATACTCCATTTCCAACGCCCCGCAACCACACACTCCATGTCATCAAATGAAATTAAACCTTTGAGGAAACAGGTATCAACAACTCTCAGCACTAATTTATGTGTAGACAGTTGTTGTTTACAGGTAAAGCAAGCTGCAAGTTATTGTTGGAATTATTCTCTGGAGCTCCTCACACTAACAGTACTCAGGAAGTCTTCCTGCTTAATAGTAGATCTTTGGTATATGATTAGTTTGATCTGCAAGTTGTGATCTGAGGTTATGCGTAGTATTAGCTAAACTGCAAATGACTGAAGTTTGCATTGTTGTTTCCCGTGTGAAGACATTTACTCTGAGTGGGTCATAGGACAATGAGAGATAAGAAAAAGCTCAGTTTATCATTTGTGGTTAATAACAGAGGTGGAAGAAGTGCCCAGATCTTAAATAATAAATGATAATAATCATGCAGAATGGCTGATATTTCATTCTAAGTACTGAAGCATTACTATCTTCATCATTTTATTGTTGAAGCTGTTAATGATGAAGATTATTTTAATACTTTATATGTTGATTTGAGTCTAATACATAAGACTAAGACTTATAGGCTATACTGTATTTTGTATTATTAATCAACATATTCATAATTGTTTTTCTAATATTTGCTAGTTAGCACTAAACACAAAGCATCCGAGGCCACCAAAGAACACCAAAATAGAGTAATTGACAACCAAAAATTTAAAGAATCAACAAAATGTCTGTGTTTATCAGTAGTGTTGCCTATAAACTATAATGGCAATCCATTTAATAGTTGTTGTTAATAGTCGTTCATCTCCCTACTTTTCTCTTCCTCATAGCTGAGAATTCATTATCAAGAATATCTGCTGGTATGTGTTGTGGGAAAGTGAAAAAGCTTTGACAGTAAATTCCTCTGTAAATCTTCACAAGCTGAGTTGAGATATGGCTCAAGGGAAGTTAGGCACTTAACCTCAGCATGTGGCAGCAGAGGAATGGACTTTTACACATGAAAAAAATATTGGTACAATAATTCATTATTAATGAATAGTACAGGTGTAGTGGTATATTAAACAGTGACCGTGTACATGCCACAAATTTTTGAGAGATACTGTGAAATACTGCATATTTTGTTTAATGCACTATATTGTTTCAAATTAACTAACCCTGAAAACACCAGCTACTCAAACCTTTTGTTATGAGAGGTCATGGGTAGCTTCATTTTAAAGGAACAGTTTAACGTTTTGGGAAATATGCTTATCCACTTTCTGGCTGAGCTTAATGAGAAGATCGAGATCACTTAAAATAAATATATGGCTACAGCTTGTTGCCGTGCAGCTTGAAACAGTTTGCTTTGCCAACTGTAAAATATTTTTTCAGAGGTACAAACAGGTGCAGTCATTTCAGGCTTGGTGCTAAGCTAAGCTGACCAGCAGCTGGTGGTGGCTTCATGTTAACAGAGGGTGGTATCAATTTTCTCACCTGTCACCTCTGCGAGAAAGTGAATAAACATATTTCTCCCAATTTAAACAGACCACAAGCCAGAAATGTTGGAGCTACTGCTTTATTGTATCTCTCTATATGGTTGCTATTGAATAAAGGCAAATAATACCAGGAAAGACACAATAGATTCAGGTTTGAGAGGATAAGGGCTGGAGTTTCTATACAGACACCCAGTCAAATGCACCTATCGTGCTGAATGCATTACTTAACGGTCTGTAAGCATGATGAATAAAGGATGTACTGCACTTATCCCGTCCTATCGTCTTCTTCATGGGGGCTGACTCCTCTCGGTAAGAAGACCTCTACCTTGTCAATGTGTCTTTGGGTCTGTGTTATAAAGGCTGTGTGAGCTATGCCCCGCTTCGCATTCCTCTGTCCAGCCTGGACTTTCCCACAGAACCCTAAACCCTGTGAATGAGAGTAGGCCTTTGTTTCAGGCATTTTTCATCCTGATCCCAGCAACTTCCCCATGGTGGAATGCAACAGGAATGCCAGCGCCAGCTACCTGGCATTAGAGAGTCTTTGTGCGGAAATAGGAGAGGCTGAAGGAGAGAGCAGGTCAAAGAGGTCTGACAAAGGATAGCTCACTTCTAAAGGTGCCCAGCCCATCATACCAAGGGAGTGAACAGCAGAACCTGGGTCAAGTGTCTTAAACAAAGCAAGGTGCACCAAGGAGAAGTGGAAAATGAATTTGTTTGCATCTCTTTTTTCTATGAGCGCTCTCTCGCTCACTGTCAGAATCGTTTCTCCTGCTGCAGAAATCATTAACTGGAGGACTGATGTAACAACTGATTGGCATGCATACACAAGCACAGCTGAACTGTGTGTCTGCAGCAGTTAACAGGTTGTTGAGAGCTTATCACTAGCTGAGAGCTGGAATGGTTAGGCAGCGGTTAGCCTCAAGGTGCAATTCCATTCATTCCTATATATGAAGAAACCAACACAGGAGGTTTTAATTTGAGGGATGCCATGTGAAGATTAAGATTTATATGATACTACCTGATAATGTTTAACAAGTCAAATCTTGCTCTCACTTCTTTAGTAGCAAGCATTTTCTGGATTGATGCAAAGTTTTCTACCAAAATGAAAATATATCACATAATAAAATAAAATACCGGTAGGTCCAGAAAGACAGACAGACAGACAGACAGACAGACAGTTAAATGCACCCATCAGTAAAGTCATCTCACCTGTAACCTGAGCAGCCCAACTTCTGAGATGATGGCGGATCTTCCCTGGATCCTGAGTAGGATGATAAGAAGCTGAGATAAGGTGCTAACTGAAATGTAATGAAAGAAGACAAGGGTGGAGCATCAGGTCAGATATCTCTGCATGTCATGGCCACAATTACCGTGGGGCCTCTCCTCACCCCCTGTGAGAACCAACATCCACAACCTGCTGCCAGCTCCTCTCGGTTGAAAGTGCACTTCATAATAAATATAAATAACCAGAAAAGAGATTGAATACATATCATTAGCTGCTAAATAGCAGTGTTACTTGCCATTTTGAGTCAACAAACATGAAAGTGAATCAACCTCAATCTCAGCTCTGCTCCAAACCAAACCAAATTTGAGCTTTGCTGGTCAATTTTAGCAGTTTGACTGTTCGGCGTCCCTTTTCCTAGAAAACGGAGCAGATGTTCTATTTATTACGCTCAGTCTGCCAAGAATCTCGGTCAGGATGACAGAACACGTAAAGGGAGAGGGAAACTGTGTTGACCAGACTCTGCTTATCCCTCCTGAGAGGAAATTTTATAAACTCACTGGGGAAAGATAAGACTTCTTCCTCAACGCAAATGTTCATACTAAGAATTCCACTAAAATCACTGCAGTGTAATCACACAACTAGTGTGGTAACACCTAAAGTGAACATTTGTCAGAATTCACCAGATATTAGGCAAAAGCTGCCATTTTGAAAATAGAGATGACTGGAGTTAGATCCGTTAGACAGTTACGCAGGATTGTTCTTTTTATGGAGAAATGAGGATCCATTTTCACTTTTGCACTCCTTTATCTGATTTACTAGTTTTGTTTAGTAGAGGAAAGATCTAAGTCATGCAGCAGACATTTGCCTTGAGTTCTTGTTTGCTATTTACTAAGGCAGACTTCACCATGGTCACCAGGCCTGCATGCTGGACACAGAGAGAGCAAAACAGAATCATTTCCTATTTGAAACCTCATTATGTAACCAATGGATAGCTATGCAAGCTGGCTTGCCACCCTTGAAATATCCAGAGATTTGCTGTTAGATAATTATATATAGTATTATAGCAGATAAGGGTCTGTCAGGATAGGGCTTGTCATCTCATAGGGGGAGTATTCTTGAGGGCCAGTTCAGGCACAATTCACAATGTCGGTTCCAAACACAAAAAGGAGAACTGTGCAGAGACAGTGCAGCAGTTAGTTCCTGTTTAACGCTGTAAATATAGAAGCAGCAGATGAAACCTGTAAATTCTGAATGAAACAAGCAGCTCCAACTCTTACTGACAAAACCAAAACACAGAAACATGAGTTAAGACTGGAATTGTTTTGATTTTTCTTTTGTCACATAGAAATGTTTCAAAGAAAGCAGCATGTAAAATTTGTAGCAACAAGGCTACGTAATGAAGCTAAAACCTAACTCAATTCACTTTTGCTTTACATCTAGCTGGTTAAAATATAATAATAATAACAATAATAACAATATAAGTAAATAATAAGATCTGCTAGCGCTAATGTAAAAATAACAATCAAAAACAATGTGAATTCTAGGTTACTCAAATTTTAGATTAATGCCATACTTTATTAATCCCTTTGGGGAAATTGTTGTTGGCTATAAGGTTTTGAGGTCTTGTCCAAAGACACCTCGACATGTGGCCAAAAGGAACTGGGAGTTGAACCACTAACCCTGGGGTTTATGGATGACTGAGCTGCCAACTGAGCCACTACAACCCTTTAAAGACTATTGGTATCAAGACTAACAAATTTAGAGAACAGAGGAAAAAATATTGAGTATCTTATATAAAAGCTTGAAGTACAGTACTAGTAAACAAAAACGTTTGGGAAACTAGTTAACAACAGCAGTTTTACCATAGTAATTAAAGACTAATAACGAGAGAGTACAGATTATATATAACCTAATATAGCCTAATATTCTGAATTTGGATATCGAAATGCTAGTGGCTTTATAGGCTGTGTGATACTTTAAGTTGAAAGGTCACATGCTCTTACTTAGTGCTCTAGTTTTCCATCTAATATTTGTCTAGACATTTTGTTTAATGTCAAAAATGCCAGCTATGGTGGCACAGAGGAGGCACACAAAGGTCCTTAGGATTCATACTGCTAAATGCTAAATCACCCAATAGCTGTTGGGATATTCAGTCTGGCATGGTTAAAAAGGCAGAGAGTAATAATATATCAATGATTACAACCACAGTTCAGATTAACTGCTTCCTTCCTGGTTCTTTGACGAGCAACGTGAAATTACAATATTATTGGTGAAAATTAAAGGTTAGCTGTCTGTTGCATTTGAACAAAAAGAGTCAGACAGAGGCATTTATCTAAGCCTGTGAAATCCTGCACACAAAAAAGGGAAAATTTAAGAGTGGCTCTCAAATAGCCAAATTCCATTTTCTCCTCGACGCATCACAGTGGTGTGCTCACCTAGTAACTGGTAAACACACATCAACAATGACTAAAAAGCATTAATGAACCCTGAAATATTCTCCAAAGAAAACAGTTTAAGTGTTGCCACTCTGCAAAGCCTGAGGATCACCCTGCTGCTATAACCACCATGCTCACTGTGGCAGTGTTCACACCATATATCTGCTTCAGTTAAGCTTTTACTGATTTATTGTGGCATATCATCTCACTGGTGGGTAGATGATATGCCGAAACAATATAACATGGGGTGTCCTTGACTGACTTGCTAGCACCTGACCAAGATAAAGGGCTAAAACTTAATTGCAAAGATTATGATCTGTCATAAAGTGTCTATAACTACAACCAGGGACCAGAGCTCAACCTCAAACAATAGAGACAAAGACCACATGCATGTGGAACGCGTGCTTGAGAAGAAACTAAGACATCCAGACATTCAGTCAGACTTTATACGCGTGGCCTCAGGGAGGGCTGCCTGTGTCATAATATTGCACTGTTACTGTCTCTGATGTGGTCAATGTCAGGGTGGTGCTGGACAGGTGTTCAATGTAACATCTACTTGACACATGGTGGCAACATGAATAATTAATTAAAACAAACAACAAAGAAAAGAATCAGTTCTATGGAAGTGGAGGAGTTATTGTTTCAAAATCAGATTCAGACACGTCTCTTCTAAAATTTCAGTTGGCCTACGTGTTCACAATCAGTGAACAATATGTCTGAGTATTGGCGGTACATATACCACATGTGCCTTTTGTACTGAGTATTATCAGGTGGTGTATAACTGCGCAATGATGCAACATGTATATATATATATATATATATATATATATCTACCTGCATTTACAGGTAGATGTATGTGCTCTATCCACATGTGGTGTTATTTCCTCCATGTGTCCAAATAGTGAAAACTAAACCTCAAGGTGAGCCTGTTTTGTAATGTTAATTGCCTTTTAATGTGGGTTCACAGCACACTGCACTTAATCCATTAATTAAAATATTAATCCAATAATATGATGTGTAGTGTTACTGTCATATTATACTAAGCAGGGATTGTACGGTGGATTTTTAGAGGTTTTGATAAAAACGTGTCTGCTCTTGTTGAAAACGACGACATGAGAATGGAAAGACTCAAAACACACAATAAAGTTCTGCTAAACGCTTTGTAAAGCAAGTGATAGTTCTCTGTGGCAAATCACTCAATGCACTGTTGATATAAAATACTGATTACAGCTTAAAGTGAGAGAGAATGATTTTCGACCACAGGTATGTGACAGATGAACCTGTCCTAGTGACCAATACCATGAACATTTGTTATCATATAGACATGCACATTTTCTCACACGATTAGTCTTCGTTGTTATGTCAGCTTCTTTTTTTTTTTTTTACACATAAGAAGGATCAAATAAGATACAAAACACCTAACCATATTTGTGGCACTGACTCAAATCTAGACCCACAATGTACACATGCAGTCTTTGGTTTGACTGCGGGAGGAAGATACCACTACACAAAAAGCTGCGCCTGTGCTACATGGCAAAGAGATGACTAAGCAGGAGGCCCGCTGCCTGTGGCACTGTGCAGACATGTTCCATTCTGTCAGAGCTCTGCACCACATAGGCACCATTTCACACGGTCCCCGTGAAAATAGGACTCTGCTGACAGCCAATAGTAAGCAATAAAGCACTGTGGCTACAACTGCAATTTATCCTAATTTTATTATTAGGATTTTATTTATCCTCAATATATTTTGAAAACAAATACAACCATACAGACATTTTTTGGATATCAAAAATGACTTAATTGTTCTTTAATAGTGACTTACGCATTAAGCACATTATCAGTAAAATGAAGACTGAACCCTATTGCAGGTACCGCAGTGCAGCACCACCCAAAACGGTGAATATGTAAGGAAAGCATTCTCTTAAACCCACCCCCCAGTATCATTGAGGAGCTCACAGTGTGTGTGGTCTGAGAGTGGAAAACTCTTAGGTCCTTTGAGGCGTGAACGCCACCTACTGTTGTTTGGCATGAATTACTGTGCTGATATCTTAGGTAAGAAACATAAATATATAAACCACTCCCCAATACAATAAATTATTTTATCTCCAAGATGTTTCAATTCCTTGTAATGACTAAATATTTCGTCCATGTTGATTTTATATTGCATCTTCCCAACTGATCCTTACACTCAACCAGATAATTCAGGATGTTGTCCCTCCTGTTTCAGACCTCTTCTGTACATTAACATGTACGCTGTGCCTCTGAAAGATAACATAATATACAATTTTAGACAGAAGAAACATTCAAAACAAACTGGAATGAAAAGTGATAATAGAACCACCGGGTGTTAGCTAAAACACTGCTCCTAAAAGACAACATGGCAGACAAGACGGATTTCCTCTGTTTAAGAGTTCAAAAGTTTGAAAGCCCTCTTTAGAACTGCACATTGTTTTTGGCACTTCTTGCTAAAAGCATGGTTCATGTTTTGTTTTTGTTTTTTTTTAGTTGAAGGTGAGAAAGTATTTTGTAAATGAGGCTAAATACTGATACTAATACTGATAATTGGAGGGATAATATGATAAGAAATGAAAGTCTGAATATCTCTTTATATAAACATACAGTAATGGAGTAGTCAGTGGTGGAAGAAGTACTCAAATCCTTTAAGTGAAGGAAAACTAGCGATACTCTGATACAAATGAAAGCCCAGCATTCATTATGTAAAAGTACAAAAATATTAGCTTAAAAAAAGACACTTGAAGTACTAAGAGTAAAAGTACAGTAAGTGCAGTATGCTCTTATTTCATTATAATTACTGGTGCATGAATGTCTAAAGATTACTAAGTTGTAGCTGATAGAGGAGGAGCTCATTTTAACCAGTATGTGTATAGCCATGTGATTAATAGATAAAATACATCATAAATCATTAGCTGATTATATTTTGCATTAAGAATCCACACACGCAGGTAAACTAAAAAGTACAATATTCCAAAGTAAGAAAAGTAAAAGTAACCCTCAAATAAAGTACAATTGGTGTACATTAAAATTGTACTTAAATACAGATTTTGAGTAAATGTACTTTACAACTTTCCACTGTTGTGTGTTAAACATGATGCTGGAGTCAGGCGATGCTAAGCTTAGCTTAGCATGTAATATGCATAGCAATTATCTTCTCAAATCTCAATTGTCTCAACTGTCTCAAGACGATACGTTCATTTCCTTTAAGAGGACACCATAACTTTCATGCAATGTTATCTGAAGAGAACACAGAAAATGATGTTGAGATATTTACGTGCGACATTCTCCATATGTTTTCTGCACTTCTTCCCAGTAGACCTATGTTTTAGAATGAAAAGCGAGAATTAATCACATTCGGGGAAAAAAAGTAATACAAAACTCCTGAAAAGGGTGGAGAGTAAAGATGATTTGTAGAATAGAATATAGATTTATAATATTTAAAAGCTAAAAGTACCAAACTTAAGGCACTAATTCACAATATATATATGTAAGCAAAACATCCTAAAGAAACAGGGATGTACATGGGGGCCTTTTTGTCTAACTGTGTACGGTGATTGATTATGAAGTGTTCACTGAAGCAAACTTTCAACTAAGAGAGAGATTTGGACAGATTGGACGTACTTGCTGCACGTGGCTGTCATCTGCGTAGTACCAGGACTGGTTCATCCTGTGACGAACGTAGGCAGTATAGTGCCCGGACATTGCACTCCCAGAATGTACTACCACTGCATACAAAGTGTACCTGCAGTCATTCTAGAAGAACAAATACATGTTAAGATGACAAAAAAAACCCCATAATATCTGGAAGTCGAATGGAAATCCAAGTACCTGATCAAAATCAGTGGCGAACGCTCCTTTAACAATCTCAACAAGGTCAAACATTTCTGGAAAGGTAACTTTGCAATCAAGCTTTTGGGTGTAACCACGGCTATTTCGAAAGCGTTTCAAGTGAATGCACAAAACAGGAGGCAGGGACAGCAGTTTGACACCCTGAAAGAAAAATTAAATGTCTAAGTTGATGACTGTTAGTTAATATTTTTGTTGGACGCATTTAAACCAAACCTCACCTGTTTAGATGGAGTCTTTGTTCTGCATTTTGGACAAAAGCAGGAGTTTATGCCTCTTAACTCCTGATGCTCAAAGAAGGATTTCATGCAACCTTCCTGAAAAATGTAGGAATTCTTAAAGGTTCAAAGGTTATAGTTTTATATTTTGACAAATATGGTTATTTCTTTGCTAGAGTTAGATGAGAAGATTGAGACCACTCTCTCATGTTGGGTTAATGTGCAGCAGCAGCCACTTAGCTTATCATCAAGACTGGAACTGAGGAAATGAGTGGGTTGATTGTAAGTCCTACAAAAACTGAAGTTTAAAAACATCACACTCCTATAAAACCTTGTGTTTTTTCATTTGAATGCATGAGACAGCACCAGAGAGTTAACATCTTCGTATTATTTCTTCTCCTATCCACAAAACAGTCCACTAGCAAAGTTTCACTATCTTTGGGCAGAGCCAGGTTACTGTTTCTCCTTATTTCACTGTTTGTGACATGCCAGTGGAATATCTAAAAATATACAGTATTTTCAAAAATGTTAAAATATTCCTTTAAATATATGCAAAACTGTACCAGAGAGTTGTGATCTTCCTTTATATGTAGAGACAGGCTGAGCATGTAGCTGGTCTGAACCTGGATGGAGCTGCACTCTAAACATTGCAGGTGGCTCTCCACAGAAATCTTGTACAGATTCAGGATTTCAAGAGCCTGGCAGAAAAAAAAACAATGGAAGCAAACAAAGGTCATGCACTTTCAGGTGAAATATAAATAAAAGATAAGTGATTCAAGACCAACCAGTGATTTGTCATCCATCTGCTGTTGCACAAAGTTCATAATTGCGAGGAATACCTCATCAGCGTCATGCTGCGCATTAACTGCAAAATAACAATCTCATTGTCACAAGTTGCAAAGTAAACCACATGAGTGCAAGATAAAGTATTTACTGTGTAAGTCTGTGATTCTTACGTCGAACAAAGTTTCTGTCCAGACAGTGCAGGAAGTCACGATGTGGCGCATGCTGAGGAAGGTCACTCCTCATGGCTGCAAGAACTCTCTTTAGCTGCAGTGGGACATTTTGACTGTCTGCTCTCACACCAGCTGTTTCCCACCTTGTGCAATTCACAAAACCTCATTAACCTTTCATTCTTTTTTTCATCTAATACCTGATAAACTTGTTTCCACACTGACAACTGAATATTTACTAATTATTTGAAAGGGTGTCTCAAAGCCAGAGGTTCCTTGAACCTTGTCAGCACATTAGTGGCTGGTAACATACAATCTGCGAAGTCTTTACACATCAAAAGCAACTTTATAAACCGGGATTGTAGCAAATATGGATGATTACTCACTTTTTTAGTATTTCTGCTAGTTCCCAGGTAGCAGAGAGGGTCTGCAGTAAAGTGTTGACACAGCAGGACAGATGGTCATTAGTAAGGCCTGGAATTCCTGTGACAGAACATGAGAAACATTAAATAACACAGACTGTGATACCATGACCAGGAGTGCCTTCATAGAGACTTGGAATACCAGTGGAGCTTGTGCAAAAATAAATAAACCAGGTTTATTAACACAGATCCAAGGTCAGTATTTTGCTTTCTTTGTCACTGGAACCCACCAGAAGGATTCATTGGCTATAAAGATAAAACTAACTCAGTTTAAATTCCATATTCATATTCATTGAGAATAAACACAGAGTTCATTTTTTATTTTTCAAAGATATATAAAAGAATGTGCAAAGATTAAACATTTCGTCAACTTTTTCTCCCGCTAGAAAACTTTATTTTGAAAAGTGTTATATACATTAAGCGTAACTTATTTAATTTTGATGTTGCATTGGATTTCACTGTATTGATTTTCCAATATTTTGTACATCAATGATCACCTAACTTATGCAGTCCAACACACTGAAGTATAAAGAATTTGATAACTAAGCAATAAGCAATATTTCACCGTGTATTACTGAGCTATTGTGCTACAGTGTACAAACAAGTAGAACATTTTTTCTGGCAACATCATGATCAAACCATCATCATCAGACAGGCTGAATGTTGTCTACTTACCACAGCGATGATCCCTCGCACTAGTCAGGAAATACAGCCTGTACATCCCTGTAAACGTCAATACAGACTTCACAGCG
Source organism: Ctenopoma kingsleyae (assembly GCA_032353495.1). NCBI lineage: Eukaryota > Metazoa > Chordata > Actinopteri > Anabantiformes > Anabantidae > Ctenopoma > Ctenopoma kingsleyae. The sequence goes on from JAUBNQ010000015.1 coordinate 11,680,397, forward strand.
TCCCTGAACGCCTCCAGCCTGGTGAGAGCTTTACTGACAAACAGAGAGCCAAATGTTTCTGACTTCCACGAAAGAAAAAAGTCTCTTCTCGTTTCATAACAAACATCAGCGTCACATCGGCACCTTTTGAGGTTTACTTTCGTTTTACAGGTTTCTGTTCGCCGCGTCGCCTCGCTTTGCAGAAATCGAAACTTGACCTACAAGTGGTCATGCGCAGAACAACATAAACCCAACACGAAGGAAATGCGCACAAGTTAGATATGGTTTACCCACCAGAGGTGAGAAGTCACCAAGTACAATGTAGAAGTACTTGTATTTGCAGTATTTCATACTGTAGTTACTCTACTACAGTTCAGAGGGAATATTTCACATTAATGCAAAATACAATCAACTAAACAATCATGATGTATTGATGCAGGTATTAATGCATCATGATTTGTAATCTGCTTTCAAATTTGTGAAATCTCTAATATTTTTATTTTAACAAAAAATTACACTTACAGTTCTGAAATATTTACCCCTTTCCTGATTTTCTTTCTTTTTTTTGTCACTCTTTAATGATTCAGATCATCAAACACATTTTAAAATTACATAAAGATAATCAGAGTAAATACAAAATGAAAATTTTAAATGATTTCATTTATTAAGGGAAAAAAGCTGTTCACAACTGCCTGACCCTATGTAAAAAAATATATATATTTGCCTCCTAAACCTAATAACTGGTTGTGCCACAAATACAATAAAGTGTTTGCAATAAGTGTTACCTAGTCTTTCACATCGCTATGGAGAAATTTAGGCCCACTCTTCTTTGCAGAAATGTTTTAATTCAGCCACACTGTTCTGTAACTTTATTCTACAAAAGTGTCTCTAGACAATACTAGACAAGATAAATCATAAATAAAAAAAACACTGCACTTACACCTGTATTGTAGATGTCTTTAAAAAAATATATTCATGTTTTACATTTAAACAATTTTTGTGTTATTGTACATGGGTTGCTACTATCTTGAGCTAGATTAAAATATTGTGATCTTACTGAGTCACTTTCCGGTTGAATAAAGTTATACTATGATGTGCATTTATGGGAAAATCTTAGTGAAATACATTAATCATTATAAAGACTCAAAACCAGGCAATAAAATCTGTCTTATAGCCTGTAGAGCATCATGAAGGTCTGTCTCCAGAAAAAAAAATAGTAGTAAATACTATAATGTCCTTGCTTGGAAATTACAGGAATGATGAAACTGGAAAAAGCAACTAGGCAAAGTTCAAAAGATGCAGGTATTCTCACAGATCTTTGCTCTGAGTAACAGTCTCATAGTACGGTGAAAACATGGTCCTCCATATCTGTCTGAGCAGGTCAAGAAGTTTGGAAATCCACATGAATGAAGACGGGAGAGCTGCAGGAAAGGAACAGGGAGAAATGCACCAATTAAAACCTCAAGAAATGTTACACGTTTCAAAAAGCCTGGTGATGAAACTGAGATACAGACAACATTTAATCTAACCTGGATCCATCCGAACAAACAGCATGTAGAGAAGGACAGCGAGCAGAAAGACTCTTCTGAGAGGGAACGAACCTGAGCTGATCATCAATAGTTTTCTGTATAAAAACCTGATCATGGTTCCCAGTTTATGTACAACAGCACCTGTTGAACACAAACACACTCAGATAGGCTGCCTGTATTTATTTGTACTTATATAACTCACGGATGGATTATGAAAACAAGGGCTCCCAACTACACAGACGGCCCAGTGGAAAGAGACACAAAACAACTACAAATCACACTGTCACATCAGTTCTAGTCATTTTGTGATTGTTTGTTGTCTTTTTTGGATCATTCTTGTCCTTTTTCATCACTTTGTGTTCATTTTGAGTCTTTTTGGTCCTTTTTCGAAAGATTTTGGTCATTTTGTGTAACTTTTTGGTTCTTTCTCAACAGTTTGTCATCGTCTTGTGTGTCTCTTGGGTATTTTCGTGTTCGTGTACACGTTGTGTATTTTCTCCACAGTTTGTTTGTCTATTTAAGGTTGTCATGTCAGGGTTGTCTTTTATTGGTCATTTTGTGTCTCTTATCCGAGTCCTATGACTTTGGAACAAGCAATATTAGCACTCACAACACGCAGAGGCCCACAGTCCCCCTGACCTGTTGGGCACGTGGACCTGTGCTTCTTAGGCCTGTTCAGTAATCCATTTATAAATTAACTTAGTAAACTGCATCTAATCAGAAACTGAACTTAAGTGTGTGACCTTGAGTTGCGACATTTTGTGCAGTGAGCTCAGAGTCCGGACTACAGCCAGGATTTGGAGGCAGTTCTTGATTCTGTCGTTCTTTTTCTTCTATGACATCCAGCGCTGTCTGTCTCTGGTCTTCAGTGAACGCGCTGCTTCCTATGTCAGCAACAATTAACTCCCGAGCCTCCTCTGTGTGTCCGAGAGGCACGAGGACGTGTAGCAGGTAGAGCTCTGCCACTGTCCCAAACCCTGACACTCTGCTGTTGGACGGGCATTGTAACCAAACTCTGGCTGCCTCTTGTATCACAGCAGGCTCCCCCACTTTAGAGTACAGAAGTATGCTGCCAAAATGAGAGAGAAAGTCAATTCATTATGTGTTTTAGAGACGAGACTATCAACTTCGAAACTGATTGGTTGATTGACAGAAAAGATAACTGGCAGTAGTAATTTTTCAAGCAGAACAATCAAATATTTTTAGATTTTGGCTTCTCAAATGACTGTTTTTCTTGTTATATGATAGCAAATTAAAGGCCAGTTTTGGACTGATGGTAAGATAAAACATGGAGAAGATGCCTTGAGCTTAGGGAAATTCTAATGAGCATTTTCACAATTTTCTAACATTTTATAAACAAAACAAAAATACATTTATTGAGAAAAACAACAGGAGACAGATATCCCCTTGTTTTATTCATTTCATTCCTATTCTTGGTTTTACAAAAGAAAACATAAAACCAAGTATATGAAAACTTGAATCATTTTCTGTTGAACTAAAAGATTGTTGGAGTAAATGTTTGAGCTCTACTCACCACATCTGCATTATTTTAGCAGGGATTTTGTCCTGGTGTTCATACTGCTGCAGGACCCAGGAGAGGACATGGTGCCACTGATTCAGTTCAGCCAGTGCTTGAATCCCTAAGATGCAGAAACCCGCTTTAAACTCTCCACACCTGATGAGACAAAACACAAAAACGTACAGTTAACATTCAGGCTGCAAGTAGAGTTTTCCAGGCCCTTTCGATAATGGATTTAACGTGTAACTTATTCAAGTGAAGTGTGAGATCTCTTCCACCTGCTGTCCTCTTGCTCCAAGTTGCCGAGACTCTCCAAGCCTCTGTCGCATGTGTCAAAGGCTGCCTGGAAATCTTTGTGGACCATCATTTGCTCTGCAGCCGTGTCCAACATGTTGAACATCTGAAATAAAGTCGAAGAGCACGGAGGGCTGCAGACTGAACCGACGCTGCGTGTAGGACCCTGACTGGTTGAACAACTACTCATGACTTTCTGACAAATATAAGACCAATACACTAAGAGCTGTTTACAACGCTATGAGATACCGATTTACTTTACTTTTAGTAGCTTAATTTATAGCTGGAATCTAAATAAGAGTGCTCGGAGGGCTACTTTCTACATTATCCGTTTCTCCACATTCTGTTTACAATTTCTCGACCTTCCGGAATTTGAGCCTCTCAGCCAATCAAACGTCGCGTTCTTGACGTTGAGCAAATCAGCCAATGAGCTTGTAGCTTCTTCCAAAACACGTCATCGGGTTTTTTTTCCCAACTTGTAAACACGTGTTCGCAGTGGTGTGTGGAGCTGTCTGCGAGAAGATTTAAAAAGCTAAACAAAAGTACTCGTGTGTAACGTAAGTTATACGTACTTTGTACATTGTCACATGATGGTAACACTGTAGTAATTTAGTATTCGGAAGTTGTTAAAGTATGTTTTGACGTGTGTTCCAGTGTAGAGATTTGAAAGCTAACTAGCTAGCACACTGTTTACTTGGCTGCCACGGTATAAACTAGCTAACGTTTTAATATACATCGTATTGTAATGTACCTATGAATTGTGGCAGTGTGTATATTAGTAAAATGGTGGATTCATTTCTTATAGCTATCTTTTTTTTTTTGAAAGCCCATTGTGTTTTTATCGAACCATAACAGCTGGTTGAATATGTAAAATAATTTGTGTTACTGCTGTTTTGTCTGCTACAAGCTATGAGCAAAGAAACTGTGTAATTTGTCATCTATAGCAACATTAGCATCTGTCACTGTTGATTACGACTTTACGCTTTCACAAGTTTCCCTTAAAGGTGCAGCAGGAACAGTGTAATTTTGTCTATTTTTTAAAAAAATCATAACTTTCTGCCAAAGGATCGCTGGAAAAAAAAAACCTGCTCAGTTGGTTAATTGTGCATTTACCGAAACGTATTCTCCTACTGATATTCCTCCTTTTCAGATTGCTTATTTTTGTGCATTTTGAGTTTTAGTAGTGTATGTTGATACAGTGCTCCTGTTAGTTTTCATCTTTGTACTTTTCGAACACAGTTCAATTAAACCAAAACCACGTTTCCGGACAAATTCAGTGAAGTTCGTAAAAAAAAAAGTTACTTAAGGTTTACTGACTTTTTTGTAGAACATCCATAAAATGGCAAAGAGCCTGAGGAGTAAATGGAAGCGGAAAATGCGTGCGGAGAAGAGGAAGAAAAATGCTCCCAAGGAGCTGGCTCGACTGAAACAAGCCCTGAGTCTGGATAAGAAAGGAGAGGCTGTCATGACTGACATGCAGGAGATTGCCACAGTGGTGCCAGCTGACAAGATCAAGAAGCAGACGGATGTGGAAATGGCAGAAGTGGAGGGCGATGGTGAGCGATTGCTTGAGAACATAATCCACATGAGGATAAACAGCTTTTATAGTTGTGTTTAAAGGGCTTTTGAAGTGTCTGCAGTAAAAGGATATTTTCAACTGATTATTCTGAGTTTGAACATTTGAAAGTCAGTGCTGCTAACGGAATAATTGTTACAACATTATATTAACCATTTTGGTTTTGGGAGACTCATTTATTTGTTAAGACCTCTTTGCATTAGTTAATCTTTGCTTTTTGTAATTTAGATGGGAAGATGGACATGGACAGTAAACGCAACAAGAAAACTCAGTTGGATGAGAACGGACAGTACCCTGCATGGATGAGCCAGCGGCAGGCAAAGAAACTAAAAGGCAAACGAATGTCAAAGAAAAGTGGCCAGGGCAAGAAGAAGAAGGGTATTGCCTGGTGAAACAGAGGAAACCATAAGACTTTGTTTGATACAGAGAAACAGGATTGTTTCACATAATGCTTTCTACCTGATTACCCACGCATTTCTGCAGCTGGATCGAATTCTGATAAGTGGATTACAAGATTTATGGTTGTGCAGCAAGGCAGTTATTATATATTAATTTAGTGCAGTAAAAAGCTCAGTCAGAGAACAACAGATCCACTTTGAATTCAGGGCATCTTTTGTAAAAGTAAGGATTGTGTCTGACTTCAAAGTTACTTAGTCTATCATGGCTTTGGGGGGTCACATATATTCTCTGTTAGAAGCTAAACCTTTCCATACTGAGGTGAAACAAATCAATGATAAATCTGTGACTTGTTTTGTTGACTGTGTTTTGGTGTATGTAGATGTTTCCTGTCCTGTATGAAATCAATAACACAACATTGATAAAGAATATTTTCCTGATATCAGTGCATATTCCATGATGTAGGAGGGTACAATTAAATATGTTGACTGACTTCTGCTTTTATGCATTAGAAAAGAAGCATGTTTCACATGTAAAACAATTTTATTACCTAATTCCAGTAGTAGAAGTAGAGTTTGCTTGGATTTGGACAATATAATATAATTATGGAAACTGAACAAAACAATACAATTTCAATTAAAATCGTCATTTTATTATTGCCCAGGTATTTACTGTAAATTGGCATTCATGAGAAATGGCTAGCAATAAAAGATGTTAAAATATGCAAACAAACAGCATAATGAAGAATATTTCATTGACTCCAATCAGTTGATTACAGATACAGAACACCTTGCCACTACTGTGGTTTAACACTCGTAATACCCATTGCCACTGCTCCTTAGTGACATAGTACCTAGTAAAAAGAATGAAATCAGCTCATCAGAAGCCTTGCTGTTGCAGATTTTACACTGACCTGTTTTATAAATACAGTGCTGACACATTATGAACAAACATGGCCTGACATTGTAAAAGTGAGGATCGTGCCAAAGCTGTTTTAGCCTGACTCTCACTGCAGCTCCACGTACGCGGCCGGGAACAGACCAAGACGCCCGTGGCACTGTCCCTTCCACCAGCCTTCATCAATCATCTCTATGTTGGTTATGATGTCGTCTGGGTTGAAGGAGATCTCATCGTCCGCCTCTGCATAAAAACAGACCAAAGAATTTTGTCCTTTCAAGTGTTGAGATGATCATCGCATGTCAGAATATGAAGATACTGTATGAAGAAGTATCATACCTCCCTGATAGTCGTAAATTGCTCTTGCTGTCTGGCCACTCGTCAGGTCCTCATAGTCGTTTTCCGCATCTATGAAAGAAAACACTGAGATTAACGAGTGTTTCATATGTGAAAATGTTTTATGACTTTTACCTGCAGCTGAGTCAAACACAGACCTTCCTCCTTAGGGGGAGGAGGAGGAGGTGGTGCCTCAGCTAGTTCTTCATAGTCCCCTTCACCCTCCTCCACCTCTGCTGATCTGTCAGGTAACGGCGGAGCATCCTCATCGAGAAAATCATCTGAACGTGGAGGCAAGGCTGGGGGCTCATCATATACTGGTTCCTCCTGAAAATGTCACAGAAAATCATTGTATATATGATTCACTTAAGTTACCAGTGTACAGTCAGACCCAGCTATTACTTACTATTCGAGTCACAGAGCTAAAGTACACAGCATCTTTATTTATTATTTGGTAGAGATGATGTTTCATTGAATTAGAGAGTCTCACCACTGGCTCTGGATATGGTTCAGGTATATCTTTTATCTCTGGCATGTGGTGTTGTATTTCTGGTGGTGATTCTGGTTCTGAATCCACTTCTGGGACAGGTGATGGTGGTGGTTCCTCCTCTCTGCTGTTCTGTTCCTACAGAAAACGACAAAATGCAAAATTGTTACTATGCATATTGACTATTAATAAATATTACTCGATTTGAATTACAGTGCAGTGCATGTTTTTACCTGCTGTCTGCGTTTGGCTTCCTCTCGCTCTCTGCTCTCTCTGGCCTGTCTCCTCGCTCGCTCTTCTTCTGCCTTCTTCCTGTTCTCTTCATCTGAAGCCTTGGCCATGTTCTCAAAACGCGCCTTCAGTTTTCCTGCACCTGCACTTGCTGCATAATACAGACAGAAATCATTGCATTAGCAGTGACCTCTGTTTTCTATTTCCAGTCATTTAGACACAGAAACAATTCAACACTTGCTGAGGAACTTACAGGCCTCCAGTGGTTCTGTCTTTTCGTAAGCAGATGTTGGCGAGTTCATGTCTGAGAAGCCAGCTGCACTCTAGAGGAAGATATAATCATTTATGTTTTTGTAATCAAGTCAGGACAGGCAATTATTATTATATTTGTCTCAGTCTTTCAGCACAGAATAGTGCTGAAATAATTAGCCAAACAGTGGCTTCTCAAAAGCAAAGATTTGCTACTGGTGTGTCCTTTTTTTTACTGTTCTGTGTGGCACGTTCACTTTCACATGGCCAACATACAGCAAAGAAAGATGGTCTAAGAGTGGGCACATATAGTTCTCATCTTCTCCACCAATTACAATATCTCAGCCATTAGTTGGCCAAATAATAGGTCAGATAAGGTGGAACAGTGGCACTAGATCTAAGCTTGATGGAAACCTCTGCCAAGCTACATGTCAACCACACTTTCAAATCAAAAGTTGTATTTACATAGCCCAGTTTCACAAACTACAAATTTGTCTGAAAAAGCTTTAGAATCAGTACAGTACAGTCCTCTGTCTTTTGGAATTTCAGTATTTACATATATAGGCTGTATATATAGGCAAAACGTATGCACACAAACTTATGTGGGGTGCAAAACAAAGAAAAATGAGGAAAACATGCACACTCGTATCTACCCAGTTACTACTTAATGCCAATAATATGTCATGTAACTGTGGCATAAATGTAACATCAACACACTTCACAATGAGCTTATTAAATAATCACGTTTCTATATTTTCTACGATTTCAATACATTATTATATTCATGCCACTGACCTTATCCATGCGATCTGCCTGTACTCCGTAACGGCCTCCAAATCCTGCTGAATAATCTAAACAGAAATAAGTTTGATCAGTACCATGAAGTATAAATCTAATATTTTAAATTACACACATATACTCACCTTTTTGCGATTGATGTTTCTCTGTCTCGCCCTTATAATCGTACCCCAAGGCAGCTTTATCTACTTTCTCTTTCTCCACCCCGTACTTTCCTCCAAATCCCTTTGAGTAGTCTGGTGAAAATGAATAACAGAATGATGCAATCACACGTCATAAAAATGGTGTCAAAACTGACAAATGCTACAACTTAAACTCACCTTTCTGTGACTGGTGCTTCTCTGTTTCTCCTTTATAGTCGTACCCAACGGCTGCTTTGTCCACCTTCTCCTTCTCCACCCCGTACTTTCCACCAAATCCTTTTGCATAGTCTAGTGAAAATAAGATGCAAATGTAAAATGGAGCAAATGTCAAGAAAACAGAGTCAAAATGAACCGTTGTTACATCATAAACTCACCTTTTTGTGACTGGTGCTTCTGAGTTTCGCCTTTGTAGTCGTACCCCAAAGCGGCCTTGTCAACTTTTTCCTTCTCCACTCCGTATTTTCCCCCAAATCCCTTTGAGTAATCTGAAACAATACGGATTACATAGAAACTCTGGATTTTAGGTAATAATTTGTCAAGGAAAAATACTGAACTGACAGTGAGACCTACCTTTCTGAGATGCATGTTGCTGCACCTCTGCTTTGTATTCAAAACCCATGGCAGACTGCACAGAAACAGAGATCACATTCATATTTTCATGTGAATATTTATATATTGCTTCAAAAAGTGTCTAAAGGCATTACATTTAAATACTTAGCTTTGAATAAAGTTGTGTCTGACATTCTTTTTCCACCAAAAAATCTAATCTCAAACACAAGGAGACACAGGATGTCTCCTTCTCCACTGAAAACTTTTTCAGGGTTAAAAACTCGTCTTCTTACCTTGTCGACACGGTCTTTTAGAACACCAAATTTCCCACCAAATCCTTTTGCTGCATCTTTCTGGGAAGAGTGCTGCTCAACTTGTGCCACATAGTCATGACCCAAAGCCACCTGGATAGAAGACATGCACTTATGAACAAATTCAACCTGCTGCACGTGCTGACCGCAGGAACCAACATGAGCATATCACCATAATGTGAATGTGAAAACAGTGCAGTTTGTCAACCTTGTCCATCCGGTCCTTCTCCACTCCAAACTTCCCCCCATATCCGTAGGATGCTTTGGGAACGTTCTCCTTCTGCTTCACCTGCTCGTGCTCCACAGCCACCTTGTTTCTGAGCTCTGCAACACTGGAAGGACATATAAGGTCAAACATACCAACACACTACAAGTGACTGCATACAGATATGCACACTAGTACACATGATAACAGGAACCTGCAGTAAAGGCCCCTAACTCCTCCTATATACGTCTCGTGTCTGAAAGAGACATAAAATGTCCATAAATGAGGCTTTCACAACATGTTTAGTAATTTTATGGTTGTTTTTGTCTCTTTCGGGTCATTTGTGT
>JAUBNQ010000015.1:11704761-11719840 GCA_032353495.1 Ctenopoma kingsleyae
CACATATCTAGATGCAAATTACACGTTAAAGGTGGAGGAGCAACAGTTGTGTGTGCACGGCAACAGCAGCTCTCTAGTGAAAAATATGTTATTAGACCTTGTAGTTGTCAAGTCAGTCAGATCAAGTCAGGTTATAAATGAGAATAGGTGTGTAGTGCCCCTTTAATACTGGGTCTAAATCCTAATCCTTAGTACTCACCATTAAAATCTGTTGCTCCAACTGCTGTGTCTTGGCCATGACCACCTCCTGTTCTATGGCTTTTCTGTCAAGTTGGTCTGAAAATCAGACAGAATCAGTACCTAGATGAAAAGCTTAAGGTTTGAAATAAATGCACCACATCCCATAAACAATCAGATGCATGCTCTTACCCTGGAGGGTTCCCATGGTGTGGGTGAGCTGTGCACAACGTTCTTCACTCTCGCTACATTCGGCCTTCAGCCTTTTCAGTTCAGTCTCAATAGACTGCACTGTGTCGAGGAGCAGGGACAGGTCAGCAGGGACGGGGATTTCCTCTGCTACTTGCACCTCTTCTACAGCCAAAGATTGTAGATGTCTCCATATTGCAGCCAAGATCTCATCATTTTTCTGGGCACCTTCCTGCTCATCTTTAAGTGAAGCCAGCTCTCTTTCTAGTCTATTAACTTCTGACCTCTCTCTCTCTAAGGCATCCTCATTAGCCTGGACTGCAGCCTCTCTCATAGATGCAAGTTCACTTTCAAGCCGAGCTATTTCCGCCCTATCTCTTTCTGAAGCATCAAGGCGCGCTTGGACGGCTGCGGCATCAGACTCTTTCATCAGAGCCAATTCTCTCTCCAACCTGGCAACTTCCATCTTCTCCTTCTGCAAAGTCTCCTGACTGATATGCTCTGCTTCTCTCAGGGAGACCAGCTCACTCTGTTCCCTCTCTGCCATCATCCTCTCTTTTTCCAGGCCTTCCAGGCTAGTTCGAAGGGCCGCGAGCTCTGCGTCAGCCTTGCTGGTCTGTTCAACCCACTGCTGCCTCTCCTCTTCCCTCAGCTTCATGGCCTCAGCCAGCTCCTGTTCCATCTGCCGGAACTGAGCAGTCAAGATCTGAAAAAAAAGGCAACAACACAGAGAGAAAGAGGATATGTGGGTGTGCTGTGTGGCAAAACCAAACAATACAACAATGATGTGCCATCAAGATCTGGGGTGTGGCTTGTTTAAACAGTTTTCATTAAATAGGACTGCTCATTCTGACTGAGGCATCTGTAAATATCTGCCATTTGCAACAGTCTCAAAATCAACCTGCTATACTTAGATGCTCAAATGGCATCTGGTCCAACAGGATCCGTACCTGTTTTTGCTGATCGGCACTGCTAACTTCCTGCTGCAGCATTTCTAACACTTGGGTGCGAGAGTTTAAAGACTCTTCAAGCTCTTCACAACGTTGCTGAGCTGCATGCAGGGCCTGGGAAAGATGAAATAACAGACACAAGACACCAAATGAATAAATTGAAATATTTTGTATTTATCCCCTTGACATTACAGTTTTCCTGTTTAATTAAAGAAAGGATAACTCCTATCTATAGCCCAAAGTATTTTTTTTAATTAATAGCTTATCATAATAGCTATTGAAATAGACAATAACACAGGGGAAGTGTAGCACATAAATTAATCTGACTTGACTTTAATATATGTATTACCTTACAGGATAATGACATTAAATTGTTACTATTGAAATAAAAAAAACTAATCAGCAACAACTGTACCAAAGTATTTCTTAGGCAAATATGCCAAAATTCAACTGGTTCTTCATTTGCAAATGTACAAATCTGCTGGTTGTCTTTGTCTTTTTTGTGATTTTGACTGGTTAAAAAAACAAGCAAAAACATCAACTTGATTGATTAAAAATGATATTGTGAGCATGTTTTTCATGCCATGGGATGAATCAATTATTATGGAAAATAATAATAAAAAGCCAATAACTGTTAGTTGCAACCATACATAAAAAACCCAATTCTTCAGATATATGGTTTATGTTCAAGTACTACGAATATTGTACCTTCTGCAGGTCGCTGTTGTTCTGCGACTGCACTGTGACCCTCATCAGCTCTTCCTCATGTTTCTGAATCTGTTCCTGGAAACGCACATCCTTCTCACAGACCACAGCCTGCAGCTTCCGCAACTGATAGCAAAAGCATAACAATTTATGGAGACAGAACTTTTCTCAGGACATTTAAAGTTATTATTTGTGTCCAGTGGAGGATTCTTGTTACCTGTTCAGCATGGGCTGATTCCTTCTCTTGAAGAATCTGTTCTGTGGCCTGGAGTCGCTCTTTTAGCTCCCTGCTGTTGGACTCCTCCTCGCTCAGCTTGTTTTTCAGTTCTTGGAGCTCCTCCTCGACTGCAGCACCAGCTCCTGAAAAAGAACTGTCTGGGCTCTGCTGCAGACAAAACAGATATTGGAGTCAGATAAAAACTCAAGTGCTTGATTTTATTAGTTAGGTTGTGTCTGTGTATCTTAGTCTGTGTAAGAATTATGTACTAAAGGCATAAGCTTTTTGTGTCATTCAAACTTACTGTTGCTCCTTGTCCTTTCAACTCAGTTATCTGTTTGTTAAGTGCAGCCATCTTGGCTTTGGCCTGCAGTTTGAGTTTGGTGAATCGTGTCTCAGCTTCTTCTTTTTCATTCTGTGAATATGCACAAATAATAAGCACTCAATCATAAAAGGTGTGCGACTTGACATTTGGACTAAAATCCTGGTAGCTGCAAAGACATAGATCATGTACCTTGAGCTGTGCATCTTTGTTAACCAGCTCAGTGTCCTTTTGGACGAGCTGAGTGTCTTTGTCTCGTATGAGCTCCTTCAACTGGACCACCAGTTGTTCCAAGTGAGCCAGTCTCTCCATGGCTTCTTCAGGTACCTCAGACTCCACTGGAGCCTGGCCCTCACCGGCAGGAAGCTGAGGTACCAGCATGCCCTTTACAAGATAATAAATAAATAAAGATGTTTATTCATCAAATTCATTAATTTTAACCTGTCTATCTAGTCCCCCAGCTTTATGGAAGTGACAAACTAAATTGCTGGACTACCCCTTTAATGCAGGAAAGAATAAAAGTTTGTGTGTACATGACATTTTGAGTCAACTGACATTTGTCCTTGCATGTGCCGTGCATATCCTGCAAGAAATTTGACAGGAAAAAAAAATCTACAGCTTTTCCAGTTGTTCATCAGTTCAACATATTATCTTTAAGAGCTGAAAACACTACTGACAATACTCTTCACTAGAAATATTAAGGTTTAATTATAATTTCTTATTCCTTTTTAATGTTTAATGTTACGTGTTGCACGCTCACCTGTGACTGTGAGTCTCCATCTTGGCCCTCCTCTCCAGAGAGCTCCTGGAGGACCGTGGCCAGACGGCTGAACATAAAGATGACACTGTGAAGGGGAATAAAAACAAAAAAAATCAGGTTTGATGCTTCAGCATAGAATAACATTAGTAATTTCTGGCATCTTTGCCGCACCCAGTTCTGTTTGCTGCAGATAAAATACTGGAAAAGTAAAACTTAAATTTCTAAACCTTTCTACAGATGACAACTTTCTCCAATGCCGTTCATAAATATTCACGGTCAGAATAATTTCAGGTGCAGGCATAAATTCACATTGTTATGTACAGAGGCATAAATTAAACATTATGCTCATAATGCACAATGTCTGATGTGGTTGTGCACACTTGTCCTTTCACCATGTGTTGGTGACGTGGTGCCAGACGCTGATGCTGACACATCATCTTTAGGTGTGAATATACACGTAGCAATAATCATATGCAGGCAGTGGCAGGTTACATGAAAAAGAACATTTAAAAACATTACAGATTTTGGAAACAACAGCTGTGTCTTTAATAGGCACTATATTCCTCTGGAGGTGGGAGTTTGTCCAGTTCAAGTGAAATTGTAAAAGCTGATCATCAAACAAGTTTTAATATTACACAAAGATAACCTGAGTGAATGCAAAATGCAGTTTTGACATGATGTTTTCATTTATTAAGGTAAAAAAGCTGCCCAAACCTGCCTGACCCTAAGTGAATAAGCAATTGCCAAAGGCTTGTAACAACGTAAAATGTTGGCTGCAGTCTTCAAAACATGCCTTAAATAGCCCATAAAAAGAGCAATAAAATGTAAATGTGTGTTTATATTACAAGATTGTAATGATCATCTGTACAATCATGTTTGTATAGATATTAATGATATATATTTAATTTATATTAACACACTGTATAAAACAACTCCATGTTGCTGTTTTTTAGCTTTATTTCTCCATATCCACATCAACACATTAGCAGACACTCCCCAGCCTACTTTGCCCGAACTGGACCGGACAGAGGCGACTATTTCCGAACCTGACTGCACACTCCACTGCGGCTGCGTCAGTCTTTTTGTGAAGAGCAAAGATTATAGCTAGCTAACGCCAAAATGGTCTGCAAACTTTCCGAGCGGCTGGACAACTACATCTCCAAACTACAATAGACACATTTGAAGATTAAGAAACGGTGGCGTGAACAGCGTGCTCCGTGAAAACATCCAATGTTTACTCTGACTGTAATTTTCACGGTACAGTAAGTTAGCTTAGCTGGCTAACGCTGGTAACTCGTAAATAAGGACAGCTTCTTTTAGTGCTGCTTCGCCGACTTTTTCTCCTCCGTGCATGACAGCTCCGTAAAGCAGCCAAGCGAGGGACGTGTTTTTAGAAGAAGAGACGTTTAACTCACCTGTGCGAGTGCTTCCTAGGTAACTGTATGTGTTTTTTATTTGATATATTTCCTCGGATGGATTTCAGAGCATAGCCACATCACCAAACATTCCCGGAAACAAAACTTCCTCTGCACTGATTGGACAGCTGGGAACTGCGTATGTAAGGGACTGACTGCAAATTTACGGGGGCTTGTTCCATTCTGGGGACTGTCTGCATAAATATATACATTTAAAAAAACGAAAAATGGGCCCTTGAGCTAAATACACACACATTGACCCTTCTACACCTGGAATCTCACAGAATTAATTATTATAATGATGGTAGGACATGACGAAAGAGTCAACCTCATCATCAACCATGGCAGGCAGCTGGGGAGGAGTCTACTGCTGCTGGCCCACTACACCACAGTGTTTGTGGCCTTTGTGGGACGCACTGTGCAGTGGATGGTGGACGCCGTGAAGTGGACCAGCTTGTTTGCACGCTACACAGTGTCAGCGTTTGACTCCATCTACAGACATCTGCACTGGGGGAAGAGGAAAAGTGTCGTTGGTGGAGCCAGAGAGATCTGCCCGAGCTCTGACACGGAGCCACGGTGATTTCATGTTTAATATAACTTTGTCCAACATTCTTACATTGACAAAAAGCCTAAATAAGAAGGAGAAGAGAAACTGAACATGAAGTTTAAATGATTCCGGATGAAGGACGAAAATGAGGCCTTACTAAAAACATGAAATATACAGCTTTTCACTTTTTTTAAGCTCTTAAAACATAGTCTTAGTGGTATAGTTGTGTTTGTAGTTATGTAATGTGTATATCCCATGTTTTGTTAGTGGCAGGAAAAGCTCTTCCAAAATGTTGGAAACTGTTCTTCAGTCTATTCATTAGACACAGTGTGAAAACCCTGCTGCCATTCACCATTCATACCTGCTGATATGACTGTTAATGCAAATGTGGCACATGAGGGTAAATCAAACTTAGATCATATATATTGGAAGCATAAATACTACATGCCTTTTCAGTATAATATTGTTGCACTAATACATCTTCAACAGCCAAATTTAGTTGTTTTTAACATGAGTGATGCATAAACAATATTTTATTTTTTCATGACATCTGTTGCTTTAGCAAATTCATGTGTGACATGAAATGACTCTGGCTACAACTGTGGAGAAGCTGCTTCCTGTGTTGTTTGAAACCGTTGTTTGTTTGCTTTTTTCAAGTTTAACAGCCAAAAAGAAGCATGAACACTAATTATGAATGTATTCCAGGGGAAACTACTATATGAGTATAACAAATCCTGGAATATCCACGTGAGAAAAGACTAAATGAAAAGTGAAATGCTTTAATGTGACCCGCAGCTGCATTTACTAATGAAGTTTTTATTTTTACTTTTGTATTATGTATATTTTAGCATCATTAGCACTGATCTGTACATTTCTGTGTTATTTGTGTATTTATAACTGATTACACGTTAGCAAGATGTAAGAAGAAAAATTCTTGAAATTCACTGAATACAACAAATGCACTTACTCTGTACTACTACATGATTTCATGATCATGTAACAAAGGAGCCATATTTACAAATGAAATGTACAGCACCACTTAGACATGCTAGCAGTGGTATTTGATGGAATTTACATTGACATGAAATAGTTTTCTGCTGTGTTTTGACATTAATTTCATTTCAGTTTGCACTGTACAATATGTCCAGTTACTGACTAATCAGCCATGCCTTCTCGGCTTTAGACTGTAGTATCCAAATAAAATCATCTACCAAAACATGTTTAATTATTTGCAGAATGAAACACAAATAGAGCAGGAGCTAAATATTATTATTGCCTGAATGGATGATGCATTTACATTAAAAGTGCAGGGAAGGAGGAGGGGATTGTTTTTCATGGCCAGTATGAGTAATAATTACAGCAGTCAAAACTTGTTGTGTGCACATATGGCCCTTCTTCTGTTTGACAGGCTTTCAAAAGTGCTGCACAACCCGTACTTCAGTACAGATGCTGAGCAAGATGTATCCCGTCAGTCCAGACACATGACTGTGTTGGACATCCTGTGTCTCCACGTGAGGGATGAACAGTGTATTGTATTTGTCAGCACATCTCATGGTAAACGTGCCCTTTTAACTTGGAGATTAAGCCGATCATATGCAGGTTCGCCTGGATTACAGCCAGTGATTAAATCCAAGGAGAACACCAAGGGGCGTGGATCAACTCAACCTCAAACTCAGTCAGCTACAAAAGGCCCCCATCAGCCCACCTGCTCTCACCGCAAGTCCCATTGTTGTGTGACTGTGAAGAGGGATATCCTCCGCTTCACAGTAGACCAAGTGGGCTGAGAGATTTCTGCGCTCTCTGCTCCTCCTGTCTTATCTGTACTCAGATCCAGGTGTCAGAGAAATGGGTAACTCAACAGGAAGCACCGTGGACGACCTGCAGGCGGTGGAGATGCACCTTTGGTACAAGAAGTTCATGACAGAGTGCCCCTCAGGTCAGCTCACACTGCACGAGTTCAAGCAATTCTTTGGGCTAAAAGGTTTGGACTCAGAGGCCAACGCCTACATAGAACAGATGTTTCGCACGTTTGACATGAACAAGGTAAGTAACTTCAAAAGAACAAAGGTAAATTCAGGAGGTTTTATATTTTTACTGCAGATAGTTTTACTCTCTATAGAGAGCAGGGTGTGACAGTTCTTGTGTAATAGCTATCGTAATTCTCTTTTTATTGACTTAATAAAGAACAAAATTAACACCATGTGAACCAAAAATTTTAACATGAAGAAACAAATTCAAAATAAAGGTTATTAATAGGAAAATACACATGTACATACGATACATTAAACAGAGTGTCAGGATACATGATGGCATTCTGTCCAACTTCAACATTTTTGTTTTGGATCTTAAATAAATAGTTAAATTATTAATTACTTAAGAAATCTAGAAATGAATAGAATTAGAAATTCATGTATGTATGTATGATTACTCTGTGGTAAACTATTAAGAATAAGAAGCAGTATTTTGGGAAAGAGGACAGCAACATTATTTGATTGTCAGAAAATAAAAAAGAAAAAGAAAAATGCCCATCACAGTGCAAGGTGTCATCTTTAAATAGCAGTTGAAACAAATTCACTTTTTTGAAAACTCTGATAAATTAAATGATGATTTGAGACACTGGATCCAGTAAATGTTGGGTCTTTTTTGCCTTAAAATGACTTCAATGATTAAGCAAATGCAAAAAATGTCAACTAATCAAATAATTGACCATTTTATTAGCACTGTAGCAGCCAAAACACACCAGAATGAGATGATGCTGCTTGACCGGTTGTTATCTGAATCCTTGACATCTGTATCATTCAAATGACCATTTGACTGTCTGATCACGTTTCATTAAAGACTCTCTGAATGTACAACAGGGTCATTGCAGGATGTGTCTGTCTGAGAAGCTGCAGGTCTATATTTAGCACCCTCCACCCCACACACACACACACACACACACAGTCCACACAAGGTTGTGGTAATCTTTGTGCATGATTTAAACTGTGAGATTATCTGAGACAATGCTTTGATACTGAGATTGTTACCTGTGTTCAGACACAGACAGTTGCTGGAGATAATCCTCTGTCCTGGCACGCTTCATTTCACACGGATAGCTTCTTTTGGAGTTGACACGACTGATCATTGATTTACTGATTATCACTTTGGATGGCTGAAAATGATTCAACAACATGTAAATGATCAAGCATAAAAATGTATTGATGTTCTGTTTGTACTTTTTTTGATACACAAGTCTCATCTCTGTGCTTGTACCTGCAGGACGGCTACATAGATTTCATGGAGTATGTGGCTGCCCTCAGCCTAGTGATGAGGGGAAAGATGGAGCACAAGCTGCGCTGGTATTTCAAACTTTATGATGTGGATGGAAACGGCTGCATTGACCGACACGAGCTCCTCAACATTATAAAGGCACAGTACATCATGCTACAGCAACACAGAATTTTCTAGCAACTCCTTATCTCAGTGGTGCATACTAATTTAACTTTTTCTCCTTCAGGCCATTCGCGCCATCAATGGGAATGAAAATCAGGAATTAACTGCTGAGGACTTCACCAACCGCGTGTTTGACAGGATTGATATAAACGGAGACGGTGGGTGTGTGCTGGCAGTGCATGGAGACACAAGTATAGAAAGAAGGTGGCTCCTACACACAACAAGAATCCCTTTGCACAAGTCACTTAAAGGGGAACTCCACCAATTTTACATGTCAAAGCCTTTTTACGGGGCTTGGAGAATAGGCCACTACTGCATATTTAGAAAAATTTAAGATTTTGTGACTCCCAAGGTCAAATATAGTGCACTATTTATTTTTCTAAGACTGTCCTGTCAACAGGGTCTGACAATGTAAATATGACGATATAAAGAAGTACAGTGCTGAAGCAATTCAGCACTGTTTCAAACACAACTTCATTAAAAGTGGACAAAAATGACATTTCATGTGTGAATATTTGTCCCCCACAACAGGTGAACTCTCCTTGGAGGAGTTTGTGGCCGGCGCTCGCAGCGACGAGGACTTTATGGAGGTGATGATGAAAAGTCTAGACCTCAGCCACATTGTGGCCATGATCCACAACAGGAGGCACAGCATTTAGGATCTGTCCAGTCTGACCACTTCTTCCTCCTGAGTGATTTAAACCGACATAATTCAGTACATTGCCTCCGGTACAAAAGTCATTTATAGACAGAAATATAACAACATTTCTACCAAACTCAGTGGTCTGTAAACACTGACATTTCTTTTTTTTAATCTCCACAAGAATGACACATGCACTTTTAATGCATTTGACTCAGCCAACCTTTGCAGACTGGTCATTGTCCTGTTTTAACGATGCTGAGCTCTCCCAAGGCCTCCCTGGCATGAGGGATGATTTCTCAGATGGCCCACTTACCCTCTGATACCCTGAGGGATAAGAGAGTCAAACAGTGGAGCAGAGTGACAATTACATGCACTCAACTATGCTGTCCAAATCTTATTTTTTTCTCCCCTTCTGCATCAGATTACTCAAATCCGTGTTTACCCATTGTTGCCTGCAGGGTTTACATAAGGAAACCATGAGTTAGTGTGCTTAACATCCATGCTAATTTGATTAAGTCAGTGGCTGCAATACAAAAGCAGGTGAACTTTTCCAATCAGATTTATTAGACTGACTCAAATGTTTACCTTTTTATGTTTCTAACTTTTTTAATGTTTGAAGTCATTTAAAGGCAGACAATAAGAAAAATACTGTCTTGGGTTTGTTGCATTTAAAGGGTGGGTGTTTATTTGGCAGAACAATTTGCTTCTTATTTAACATAAACTCTGCATCTACACTCGACTGGTGCCTTCTGTTGGAAGACTGCAGAATGTGTTTTTATCAGTTTTTGCTGGTTTGTACAATAAAATGTAACGTTTCAATTTAACCGTGTAATGTTTCTGTTGTACGTACTGGATAAATACAGCAGAGAGAGAAATAAAATGTGTAACAAAATGACCTTTGGCTTAACTGGTCACAAACTGTTGAGTTGACACTAGTTTGTCTTCGGGCTTCACTAGTCTAAAGAACTATTACAAGGCCGAAGGAGATTTAGCAAATTGGACCCAAGTTCAGGAAGCAGACCTAGTTTCTTTTAGATGACAATTTATAATACCAGCTTGTGAATTTTCTCCGGGACAGTGAGAGCATCCTGTCGACTTCAGTATCCTCGGGGTAAAAAACACATTACAGAAGCGAAATCCTTCCTTTCAGCAAGGACGATGATTCACCTGCATGATGCCAGGTTCGTTCTGTGTCAGGTAAAAATGCTACCGCTGCACCACAATGACCTCTGTTCACATTATTTCAAGCAGGATCAGCTATATTATAGACTGGTTGTCTTTGTATTGTGGTAAATAGAAAAAGAAGTATTGACTATTTGGGGGTTTCAGTTTTACACAGAGCAAATGTCTTTAAACAAAAGTAGAACAATGATAGAAAGTATATAAATATGACATTTATTTTATTCAAATGGAAATATTTAATTCTCAGGCACGCTCACAAAAGCTCATTCATCAACCACAAGGGGGCAGCAACATAGTTGGATGAATTTTCCTCAACATAATTCCCAACAGTGGTCCGAGCTCCCTGTTTTCCCACATGCTTTTCCTTGTGTTTGTTTTTGAAGAGAAAACTCCCCTTTGTCTTACAGCCACTGTGTGTTATCTCTTCTTTAGATCCAGTCTGCTCACAGGAAGTCATACAGATACTTCACAATGTCAAAGTTCACCGTCCTGGAAAATAAAACCACACCAAGCACATTCTGAGTGAAAAAAATATTTCAAAAAAATAGAATCACTTCAGTCCCACTCATGAGTATTAACAGACGTGCACAGACCTGGAAATGGCACAGATGAAGTCCATGGAAACAGCGCATTTGTATTTTGGGGCATCGAGCTGGTCGTCGTGACTGACCTGAGTCAACAGCTGTAAGGTCACCAGAGAGGAAATCTAAAACGGGGAAAGAGAAATACCAAAATGACTCCACTCTTTGATGTGGAGGCACAAAATGATGAGAGCCAGTTGCACAGATATGGGTCAAGCCTAATTCCCTAAAACCATTTCATGCTCAGGGCCTTAAATAGATCAGCATTTGGCTACAGATCCAAAAACTTATGACCATATGGGCAGAACATTCTCATCTGAGAAACTTAGACTTGATTTAACGTAAACTAGAACACCATTTGCATCTAGATATGTGAAATAAATATCAGCTAAAATCGCTGTATTTACACCAGATGTATGCAAAGGCACATAAATGTATACATGCAGACTAGTAGAGCAGATATTTAACAGAATACTACTGCACTCTTGCCTGTTTGGAGTCTCACCTGAGAGAAGATGCTGGCTGTGGGAGCGACTCTGCTGTCCACCACGCTGTAGAAAATGGCAAGCAAGCGGTCCAGAGGGAAGGGTTTGGGCCCCAGAAGGTGGTTACTTGTCTGAAAGATAGTGACATCACGCTGTGTTATATGTGAAACAACTGAAATCAGTATTTTGTAAAGATTACGTTAAGATGATCACCTTTTCATTTTTCTTCAAGAAGTTTGTTTTTCGTATTTTACCGTGGTGCTGTTAGGAGGAAACAAAAGGACACGAGAAAAACATTAACGTTAAAACAAACAGTAGCAGAAGCATTCAGCATCACACCTGCTACGGTTCTATTCCATTTTATTCTGTCTTATAGATTCAGGTTCAAAGTTTACTTTGTTTATTTAGCTTTATATACACACAGTGTTTACTTTACTAACTTGACTCATCTTAGTAACTTTATTTTACTTACTTTTACTTTACTTATTCACTCTACTAACTTTACTTACGCTAATATTATTACTTACTTTATTAATTTACTTACTACAATTTACTTACTTTACTAACTTTAAGTAAACAGTGTTAGTGCTCATTACTAACTTTATTAATTTACGTCACATTACTAAATCATTTGTTAACTTTATTTACATTAATGACTTTACCATCTATCTACCTATGTATCAGGTCTCTCTTGCAAATGAGACTACATGTCTCAATGGGATCAACTGTATAAATAAAGGTTACATTTTTAAAATAAAAAAAAAATCTATATCAAGTCAATTTTATTTTAAAGTTGCTTAAAGATGCTTTTCGAACTGTACAACAGCCTTTATATTCAGAGCCTTAATTTGAGAAAGAACACCACAATTAACTCACAAAAGCATCATTTCAACATCAGATTCCCTGGTGTCAAAAACACGAGTTGTAGGTTTAAGATGCTGAACATTCAGGGTTGCAACATTAGATCCTGTCCTCACTGGTTAATTTAGAAACATGTCACTAATTAAAATAAATGTCTTATTAGAATTTATTGACAGTTTGCAAGTGACACTGTCACCACTGGTGATGTGTATACATGGTGGAGCGGATCCTGTTTCAAGGCAGGGACCTTTGTTTGCCCCCCATCTCTATCCCCTGATGTCACCTCTATATTGTTCTTTGTCTAAAATAGGAAAAATAGAAATAAGAAAGAAATGACACTACCTACCTTAAGGAAAAAGCGTTTGTCTGTGCGAGCAGGGTTGTAGGACGCCAGGTAAGCAGCAATCAACAGGAACTTGGAGTAATAAGGGAGTTCAACGTGAGTGTGAGCAGACAACCCTGAGGAGAGAAGGAAATCAGTCAGTCATATATACTGTGTATCTGAAAATCAAAAAAGAAAGACGCACCCACGGGTTCATTCTGAAAATCAATGCATGTTCAACATAAGCCAGTATTCAGCCTGAAACCTTTTTCAGTTGTTCTTACAGTTTAACATCTGCACTGTGAATGAATTACAGTGTCATCGAGTGCAGCAGCAGAGCTCAGTGTGTGTTTGTACCTCTCAAGGCTCCAGTTTCTTTCTCCTCCATTTGCTGCATTTGCTCCCACTGAAGGCTGAAAAGGATAAAAGAGAGAAAACACAATGATGAGAAGAATCCACAGCAGCAATAATCACACTTAATCAGGCAGCAAACTGGCCGAATAATTATAATGACTTTTTTAATCAAGAATGACATAACTGGATTATTTTAAGACTAATATAAAAAAACACAGACCTGGAAACCTCTCGAAGGTAAACTGTCTGCATGGCTTTTTTTAAATGAGGCTCAATGTGTCTCCACAGCTTGTGTGTGTCGGTCTCTTTCACTGATCACAGAATAAAAATTTTTTTAAAAACAAGTCAAGTCAAGTTCTGTTACATTATCAATAGATTAGATGTTATCATAAATGCCCTTGAAAAACAAAAGGTTAAAGTTGCACAAATAAATATTGTGTAATATTAACAACAGATAAAATGACTGTGCATAGTGTGAAATTTAACCCATACCTTCTCAGAATTATTCATATAATTCATTGTGATTTGATTTCTATGAATCACTTTGGTCTCTTTTAGCTTTTTTTTTTTTACTTCTTAACTGTAAACACCACTCTCATAACCAACATTCATATTAAGTCAATGTTGTTTTTCTGCTTCAAGCTGCAGAAGATCTATTATTAAACATCTATCAATTAATCTTTAAATGAGTATAGAAAAGTTCAAATAGCTTCAAAATTTAAAGCGCATCTAAACCTGAAGAGGGTAAAATAAGGTGTTTTAAATTATTGACCAGTTGCTAGATTAATGAATTCTCCTCTTTATGTATTACCTTTTCCTTCTGCCAAAGGCTCACAAAACTTTGAAAAGTTCAGAGCGGCCTGGTTCAAAAAATAAAAAAAGAGAAAAATTAATGATGCAAGACTGAAAGAAAATCAAAACAGTGAATAATGTTATGAGTGTGAGTCTCACCAGGTGACGTAGCTCTCTGAGGTCCCGACAGACCGAATAAAAGACGCCCAGCAGGATGTTGATGTAGGAGGAGTAAAACTCAGCTGAATATGAAGGATGTCTGTCCTGAGACAAAATCTGCTGCAGCTCACCTGTGAATACATACGGTATTTTTTAGTATAGAAAGTAACATCTCTAGCATATCAATTACAATTATTCACTCTGCTTCACCAAGCGCTGAATTTAAACAGTGGTGCTTTATAATGCAACATTCCTCAGCATTCACTGCCTCAAGTGTTAGAACAAAATCGCAGGTACAAATGTCACATCTCACATTGAATCCGTCAACTGTGCGTCATCATTATGCAGTGAGGAGAGAGTTGTTCATGACGCTGGCTGATGTAGCGTGTGAGAGTGATAATACCTTTACTGTAGTCAGGGAAATTGAGCAGAAGTGGCTCAAAACAGCCAGTGTTTGGTCTGAACTTGTCCCAGACGATTTCACTGAGCAGGATGACAGTAACATTGTCCTCAACCTGCAAAATATGCATTCGAGGACAGTAAAGTTGAAGCTGAAGTTTGTATTTAAGTTTTAATCATAAATATACCACAAACGTCAGTAGCTCACACAGAACAGCAACACTGTAAAAACCAGGGGACTAATGGTCCTCTCGACATGGAGCTATATAGACAGCAGCCACAATGGAAACACTGGAAATCAACTGATAAACTGACTGTTTGGCCTATGAAATGTCAGAAAACTGTGAAAAAGCAAAGCAAATCATTATACCTGACAATGTTCTGCATTTTTCTTAATTTTCTTAAACAAATAGCTGATTTATTTATCCATTCAGTTATTTGTTCATTAAATAGTGACAGCAAGGAGATGCTGTCTCTCTTTAGTACCACAGCACAGCAATCAAAATGATACCAATAATCCCCTCACAGTGTGGTGTATGACCTCAGCCTTGGGAGAAAGAGAGCACTGATATCAGATCAACACTTAA
>JAUBNQ010000015.1:11722700-11732984 GCA_032353495.1 Ctenopoma kingsleyae
GGACAAAGTTTTTTAGTGGGAGATATATTTGAAGACTCATCCAAGTCTCTTCCTCAGTCTCAACTGACTGCAGGTTTTCCCAAACCTTATAAACATTACCTTTGCATAATCACCGAAGCTAGCACCATTGACTAACAATGGGCCATGTGATCAGTGATATGCAAATTCAAGATCTGCACTTCTTCATCTCTGAAGGAGTGAGCACTATCATGTAGATGTGTTGTGCCGTACGTTTAGCCAGTGGTTGTTTGGTTTCCCCGGTGTTTAATTCACAGCAATCCTCCTGGGACTTAACTGCATAAACTATGTTACTCTGTTTGTGCCGGGGGGACCTGATCCTTGGGGTGAACCAATCTTTGGCATAGCATGTTTTGGGGTTTGAAAGCCACTGAGACCCGGTGTTTTGAGAAAATGCGTCTCAGCTGTTCCGATACTCCTGACACATACAGGATCACCAAGGGTTTTCGCATAGGCAGCAGATGTCCTTCCTCTCTCCTGACACGCTTCGAGCGTTCTTTAGGTGTCTTCCCTGCTTTGACAAAGGTCCAGCTGGGATAACCACATTTACTCAGAGCCTTTTTGATGTGGTATTCTTCTGCTTCCCTGGCCACTGAGTCTGTGGGGATGGTGTTTGCTCTGTGTTGTAGAAATATATCTCCCACTAAAAAACTTTGTCCAGAACAGAATCAACTTTCTAGGATTTCCTTACCTGGATGATTGAGTATGCGTAGAGACATGTTGATTAAAACATTTCTATTAGGCTATAATTGTTTATTTCTGATTGATGCAAAATGATCTCAGGTGTTTATTAAACCCAAGCCTTTTCACTGACATTATTCAATTTGATTAAAACTCTTCCAGTCTCGATATAACGTGAGGAGCTGACAGCAGTGAAATTACCTCTCCCATCAGTGACAGTAACATCCCAGCCTGGACCTCTCTGCAGGGCAGATGCTCTGCGACCCTCTGCAGCCTCTCCTCCTCGTATCCCGGGTGCTGTAGTAGCGCTGTCATCCCGCTCTTTGTACTACCGACCAAAACAGTTTATTATCTGGTTTACTATGACGATGAAGAGGTCGGTGTCATGCAGCTAAAAACAAGGAACTAACGTTAGCTTAGCGCATTTAACGGGCGCTGGAAGCTCAGTATTCAGTCAAAACACGAGCCAAACAGAGACTACTGTCGCGAAACATTTACTGTGTATACGAAAGAGTTGTGCTGAAATATTCATATCTGATAATACAAACCACAGAAAAGTTAAAACAGTGTGAAAAACTAAAGTTAAAGTTAGAAACACAAACAAATGATGAAAGCACTCACTCTCAAGAGTTTTCGCGCGCGCCTTTAGATTACGTCATATGACGATCTTCTGTAACCCGCCAATCAGAACTCACCACTGCATTATGGGTAATATAGTTTTAAACTATAAACGTAAGTATTTATGGAATAAAGATAAATTATTATCTTAACTTAAAATAAAATCTAATTGTATTGACGACTATATTTATATTAGGTCATTCCCTCTGTGTATCCCATAATACGAAAACCTCAGATGCGTTTAAATACTTCTGATTCCAGTACAAATGAGACTTCTGCTGAGGAAGTAATTAATACGACCAGAACAGCTACAGAACATCCCCATGAGATGCTGAATTGATCCTGTGATGAGAATATTTTGATTTGTCGCAAATGTTCCAACAACCAACGAAAAAGTACAGAAAAATAAAAACGGTGGACTACAGAAACAAAGCCCATACTGTATCAACAGGCTGCAGGGTGATTATTATAAATTAAAATACCATCACTGCTTTCTGTGAAGATTGTCAGTCACTGCTTTCGCATTTGCCTATTCTTTTGTGCACAAATATCACGGTGAATATATTAATACGAGTGTATACATAAGTTATACCTATTATTATATTATATTATTGCATGGTAATGTAAGCCATGAAGAATAATATATATTTAATTATCACACTGGGAACAACCTAAAATTAGCCTAGGTGTA
The DNA here is from genome assembly GCA_032353495.1 of Ctenopoma kingsleyae. NCBI lineage: Eukaryota > Metazoa > Chordata > Actinopteri > Anabantiformes > Anabantidae > Ctenopoma > Ctenopoma kingsleyae. Next base: position 11,724,709 of record JAUBNQ010000015.1, read on the forward strand.
TTCATAATCTACTAAACTATTATTATTATTAGTCTGTTTTTAATAGTGTTGCGATGCTACGGGTGCATTTATGTGTATTAATGCATGGTGCGTATATGTTCATATCCGCTTATACAAACAGCTGCTGGTGATGCATCATCCATCAGAGGGAATTATATGACCATTAAACTGAGAGCTGTTAGCTGACGACAGTTTAAGATTTCGCGCGTATTTCTCCAATAATACGTCAGGCTGGGATTAAGGGATGGGGGTTGGCCCAGTGATATCCAAGGCTATCCTCCAACTCTAATTCAATAGGAGCTCAGCTGCGGTTGTTGGTCTGTCGCCGTCGAGCACAGACGGACCGTTTCAGCGAGATCTCACGCACTGATTCATTGAGCAGAACCGCTTTGTCGGAGTAACAGCCTCCGGCTTTGGGCACGACTCGGGCAGAGACATTTTTAAATCAATATGAGGACAAATGTAGGATGAATCTGCTGCTGGATGACGGATTCCTGAGGCTTGCTTTTCCGGAGCGCACGTTTCGCTTTCGCAGAGTGATGAATGAAAACCACAGAAAACCACAGGGAGAAAAAGAAATCCGACCCTGCCATGGATGCGAGAGTGCAGTGAGTCCGTGACAACAACTGAGGCTGAATAAAGGCAGAAAAATAAAAGCAACAGCGACGAGAAGAAGTTCTGCAGACTGGTTATTGTGATATGCCTTTTTATGGATCAGCTGCGACAGATGTTTCTTGATTGAGGAGAGGTCAGTTGATCTCGAGGACCGAGCAGAACCTCCTCAAACAGACCTGAGGATGGTCCCCGGGGCCCCCAGCACGACCACCACAATGCTCCCCGCCTCCGAGGCTGCCAAAATCTACCAGACGAACTACGTGCGCAACTCCCGCGCCATCGGAGTCCTGTGGGCCATCTTCACCATCCTCTTCGCCATCGTCAACGTGGTGTGCTTCATCCAGCCGTACTGGATCGGAGATGGCGTGGACACCCCGCAGGCGGGCTACTTCGGTCTGTTTCACTACTGCATCGGGAACGGGCTGTCCCGGGACTTGACCTGTCAGGGCAGCTTCACCGAGTTCAGCACCATACCCTCCGGCGCGTTCAAGGCCGCCTCCTTCTTCATCGGCATGTCCATGGTGCTGGTCCTCACCTGCATCGGCTGCTTCGCGCTCTTCTTCTTCTGCAGCACCGGCACCGTTTACAAGATCTGCGGCTGGATGCAGCTGGCTGCAGGTAGGAGACTCTACAGCTCGAAGTAGGCTATTGTTGTCAAAGTGGTCTGATGCGCTCCAGGGAGCTCATGCAGAGTTCAAACTAGTGAAAGACTCATAAAACTCACTAGGAACTGTCCAGAATCACATTCCCCACTCACACTGGGGGCGTAGCATGGGTCAGAATCCACACAAATGTCACCACAAAATCCAGATGTTCTTCTATAGGCTTTTGAGATCTGATGGAAATACTCTGGGCCCAGATGGAGTTAAAGTTGAATTCTACGTTCACATGTAAATGTCCAAAATCACAGGTTTAACCATCATCTCCCCCACTCATTGTGTTGTTTCATGTGAAAACAGACCATCACAATCAAAATACACACAATGTATGTAAAAATCCAGATGTTCCCCAGCTTTTTGTGGTCCTAGACTGCAACACTTTGCCCACAGAGTCCAATTTTGCTATATTTTATCAACTGAAATACACTTCAGAGTCTTTCTCTGGTTCGTGAAACATTATGTAACTGTCTGTAGTGTAGGTGGCAACAGCCTCAGGAAAGTGAGATCTTAACTCAAAACAAAAATACTCAGTGTGCAGATGCCTAAAGAGTTAAATAATGAAAACAAAGAGCATTTTCACTATTGTGTCTTCTGCTGAGGTTGGTTAAGCCTTCAGAACCAGACTGTAATGTAAACTGTTAAACCTGCAGAAATGCATCATTTCGTGCATATTTCTTCAACTCAGTCTTTTGTCACGTCTACCACCACTTTAATGCATCATATTCCAAAGTACATACTGTATTTTGTCATGTATTGACCAAAACATCATGGTAAACTAAATTCTGTGACAATAAAAAGTTAGTAAAATCTCCTCTAAACCACGGATTCAAGTCCTCGGTGGTGTGTGTGGTTTGTTTTCTGACCTTTCATAGGAACAAAATTAGGAAACAAGATGCCAGTTGTTCTATTTCTCTTCATGACAACAAAAATAGAGTTTCTCTCTCCAGAAATAATTATGAAAATGAGTGCTTCTTTCTGTCGTAAATCATTTTTTAGTAAAATCTCTTAAATGATCTGTGAAGCTGACAGAGGATCAGATCTTGATCCCCTTCAAAAAATGATATTTTCAAATAACCGGTGGAGCTCATCTTTGCACTTCTGCCAACAATTTCAGAACACAAGGGAAAATTACAACTTTTTTTTTACTTAACTACGTTTTTATTTTTGGTATATGTGAATTTACAGGGAAGCAGAAACAGGGACAAATAACATAATTCTAGAAATACTGGAGGTTACGTGTCTCCTCAGCACATCTGTCATTACTTTCATTACAAAGACACTTTTAATGAGAACAATACAGAATATTTCTTTATTTTAATTTTTCATATTTTAGGTATTCACTTAACTGATAAATTATACTTTATCTAATTTATTAATTTGGCTTTTCTGAATGTAATTAAATCTCTTTACATTACACATTAAAACCATTTTCAGAATGATATATGTCATACATTCAATCATATAAACACACAGTTGTATACCTGCATGCACACACATATTCTGTTACACACAACGTGGCTCTAAGAATATACACAGTGTATGCACATACACACTTCATACAGACACACATATTTACCACCTATACTACAGCACACATAATAATAATAATAATAATATAACATGCTTTATTTTCTTTTTGTTCTTTGTAATATGTAATGATTTTTCTCTTTGCCTTAGATTGATTTTATGCCAATCTCCAACTAACTAACTTTTCCAAACAGTGTCACACACACTCTGACACACTCTATACTACAATGTGTGCACAATCATATTACACTGTAAAATGCGGCTCCTGCTTTACACTGTAACATGTGCCGCCTTCTTTAATGCTGGATTACCTCTCACTGCACATCAATAACTGACCTGACTATGAATTAGATTATGAGACATACTGTACCTTCAGGCATGTCTTTACATAAGAAGCGTGCATGATTTTGTGCTTTGTGACCTCCTCATATCCAGTTTTTAACTACGATGGTTTAAAATTTCCTCCTTTCTGTTGCGCATATTGTTCAGTGTGTGCATTACCTTCAGTTCAACTCAGCCTCCAACAGCTTGGTCAGAGATTTAGGTGTGTTGATCAGCCTTTATTATTTATTTATTATTTATCAGACTTCACACACATCCCATCAGAGCCATAAAAACCTCTACATAACCTTTTTTCACATATGCAGTAGTACTCACCATGACCTGTAAACAGACTTTGATGTGTGATATTGATTGAGCTTCCCTTTAAAAGTCTTTTGATATTTGTGAATGTGAAATTGTGAATCTACATTTAGCTAAAACTCAGCATAGATACATCATATCACCAAAAGTATTGGGACACCCCTCCAAATCAATGAGTCCATTGCACAAAGAGAGGTCCATAAGGACGTGGATGAACGTGACTGGCCTGCACAGAGCCCTGAACTCAACCTGATCAAACACCTTTGGGATGCAGCGGGACTAGAGCGGAGACTCTGAGCCAGGCCTTCTCGTCCAACATCAGTGTCCAATCTCACAAATGTTCTCCTGGACGAATGATCAAATATTCCCCTAAACACACATCTAAACCTTATGGACAGCCTTCGTCCCAATACTTTTGTCAATATAGTGTATGTAGTATGAATCAGATGCTATCAACCTTTGTGTCATCCAAATGACCCTAACTCAACATTTACAGGCAGGAGCAGTGGGTCACTAGAGACAAGAGAGCAATTATTTAAATAAAGGAGCTGTAATTTAAGCAAAAACCAAATATTTCATTTCTATTCTGTGAGAAAATGAGTGACCTCACACTAATTAACACCTCCACTGAGAAACGCGTGACAAATGACGACTTTATGAGCACAATTTGAGCACGATCTCTGGTTCAGAGTGAGATGAGATGAATCTAATTCGTGCGTATAAATAAACTTTCAGCATCACGGCCTCTTTCAGCATCCTTTATGATGCTCGCTGCAAAACACTGCTTATTCTCAAATGGGAATTAAATGTCATAACCAATAACAATCACGTTCGAGGTGGGTGCACTTGCCTACAGAAACACACAAAGAGCCACTGTTTCCCAAAAGTCCCAAAACCATCTAACTCAAATCTACAATATACACTATGTTCACATTTCATTGCCAAAAACGAGTGTGTGAAACAGAAGCAGCTGTGAGGTGAAGAGAAAAACTCGGTCGTAGTCACAGGTAATGAGCGGCACAGCCCAGCTGTTTGTGTCTTTGTCACAGAAGCAGTTTGAGTCTTTGTCTTATTCCCCAGAGTCACGCGTTGGCTGTCCTCGGTTTTCCCACCACGTCAGGGGAGCAGATGTGAGAGTTCAGAAAACAGTCAGGTGAAAGAATACACAAGATTTTCAGAAACGATACCACAGTTGATGTGTCACCTCTTGTGGTTGTTTCCACTAGATGTATTTGCCAGCTTTGCGTTAGTTGCTGCTTTTCAGAATAAAGTTGTAGCGTGCATATGGTTATAGCAGAGACACGTTCCATAACTTACCAAAGATCAGCGCTGGCAGGAATGCAGAGATGTTCTCTTCTAAAGGCTTTTGAGTGAAACTCTCCCTTCTAAACGATCAGAGAACCCTGTGCATCACATGCTGACATGAAACCTGAAACACATAGCCTTGTGTGTATCTGTGAGATGCCACAGGTTTTGACTGTATGGATTTGACACAGCGTCGGTACTTTACACCTGAATGATTTTCTCATGCTACAGTTAGCTTGATTCCCCAAAGTTGCATATTTTAGCTGTGTAGGGCTTAAATAACCATTATTTTCATGATCCATAAAACCTTTTATACTTTTAGTACATTTTGCTTCTAACACATATGGACTTCTGCTCAGGTAAATTTTTGAATCATCTTTTTTTATCATCAGAGTGCTTCTTTTTCAGTATCACTTTCACGTATCGTCTCTACTCTTCTGTCTCATTTGCTGCCACATAGACGCCACTTCGAAACCGTCCATTAAACGATTTTCTGGGAAACTTAAATAGCCAATATCAAGACGCTTCCTTTCACTAAACATCCCGAAATCCCTGTGTGATTGTAAAAAAAAATCCTCCCTGTTTGATGTCATTTCAACTAGTGAGGAACAGTTGTAATGTGCTATCAAATCAAACTCCTCTGTCCTGACTCACGAGCTCTGGCTTCTAGTAGAGAAGAGATTTTTGTGTCACGGTGCACATCAGATAGAGCTGCCACCCCACCTAGAGAGACAACTTAAGTTTTTCTTGCTTCTCTTTTCTATTTCTAACTTTCACTTTTTTGAGTTGAATTTGTAGCTGTCCAGCTGAATTTCCAGAACCAGTCCCATCCCAATTGCTCAGTTCTCAAAGACTTAATTGGTAACTATACAGTAACTATCGTAATTACTGAGACCTACCAAAATGTAAAAGCTGTCAGTTCTGCTTAAATAGAACTTTAAACATTGTTGACTGGTTTTAGTGTTGTAGTGTTGTTTCGTGTATAAAACTTTAAGCCACCATCGAGACCAAGAAGCACATGCTCAGTGACGAAGTCTCACAGGGAGTCATTCACCCCCTGCACCCTGCCAAAACCTCGTGCCATCCCATGTACACTTTTTTAGCTCTGCCTCTGCTTAACAGAGCATGAACATAATGTTAATCACATGTTATGGCCTTCACAGCCTCCAGATCTGCATCCAGTTGGCAGCATTTTATTGTTGATTTTGTACCACCATCATCAAACATGAATATTATGCGTGTATAATTGTGGCAATAGCTACAGACAAATTGTCACACTCATTTACTGAAACCAGGAGTGTAGTCAAATCACACGTAATAAGACTAAACCAACAAACCCAAGATGAAAATGAATTGTTTTTGCAGCTCTTTGCAGCAGTAAACGCTCCGTTGAATGAACAAATTATCTTTGCATTTGCAGATTTATTTACACGTGTTCAGTTTTTTTTTCAACCATCACAAATCAGATTACATGATCTGATTAACAGATTATTGCACACACCACCACATACAGACTAATAAACAGTTCCACAGCTCTCAACACACATTCACAAACTACACGGCTACAATAAAAGCCCAATCTAACATATTGTGGAAAAGCTGCGATTCGTCCCTGCAGAGTTTTGGTAATTCTACGCAAAGGTGTGTTGAAGCTGTTCTGGATGGAGACTAAGAGACTTTGAGTTGTTTTTTTTTCCGGTTTTTGCACATTTAAAATTTTTTTTGTCTTACTGATGAGGTAAGACCATCTATAAAAGCATTGCCAAGAAAGAGAAACACTAGCCAAATATCACAACTTTATGACTTATAAGGTTAAGGTATTGATGGCTGATTATTTTTATATAAAGCAGTACAATGTGATTTATCTGCCATTATTAAATCCCACGGCGGATGCATGATTAGAAAGTGGCACTGATGATAAAAACAGGATGAGATGAGCTTGCTCAGCAGGCAGACAGCGCTGATGTGTGGCTCTGCGTGCTCATGCTCAGGAAACCTGGATGGCGTCCAGAGTTCTGATAACCATCTGGATTTCACACAAACATGCACACGGGAAGACTGTCGTGGCGTGAACAGCTGACCATTTTCTGTGGCTGTAAATCCATAGAAATCCACAGAATCAAGGTTAGTCAGTGCGTGCTGCTGCGGCATTTCAGGCACACGGTCCATTTCCTGGTTGTTTGTAAGTGGCTTTCTGCACTCTTTGCCTAAGTGGTCCTCCAGAGAGGGTAGCTGGCATTCACAGGCAACAATAAAAGGTCCATTTGGTAGCTGGAGGTTTATTGATCCAAATGTTGTGAACAACAGGAAGCTCCAACATGGGACAGTTACCACTGTATGTCCTTCATGCAGTTCAGTTATGTTCTTTTTGAGCTGTGAGAGTAACACAGAAAGACGCAGCGTGTGGCAGGAAAGCTAGCTGATGCATGATAACACAGTTTGATAAGGCACCTGACTGACTGATATTATTATACAGTATGATGCTCGTGCACTGTGTGGTATTCAATTTTACACCTCTTCAGAAAGATGTCAAGTGGAACTAGGATGTGCTGCTTATCACCATCACACTGAGTCTTGCAAAGGAGAACGAAAGAGACATAGAGACGTGATCATGCTGCATCTGTGACCAGATAATAAAAATGGATCCAGGCAGTGTCATATTTAACTAGAATTACCGCCTCATGGTTTTATGCCTCCGTCAAACAGTCAAGTTGCATTTTACTTCACTTTTGCTCTATTTTTAACTCCCTAACATTGTACCTTCACCTTTTTTGCACCTCTTCCTCCCAACAACAGCTGCCATAAAAAAAAGCCACATAACTCTAATATGCAAATATAACTGCTTGATGGATGAATTGATTATGAGTGAGAGATGATCAAAACATTTTTAATTGTGACATCGCTGTGAGCTTTGTGCACATTTGCAGAGAAGTTGAGATGGCCTGACTTTAAGGCCAAGAGCTGATGACATTAGCCTGGTCTTTATCCTCTCACACATACAGTATAATGAAGGACCGGAAGAGTCTGAGAGGCTTTACTGTGATGTAACGTGATCGCACATGAGACTAAGACGCAAACACGAACACACACATGCACTGAAGAAGAACAAGAACAAGTGATGCATTCACCTGGAGGTATGAAGGTGAAACCCTCTGCTCTGCCCTCTTTTCCTTTACTCCTGTCCACTCAGTGAAGCACCCAGCTGGATCCTCCTGGCTGCCTGACCTTAAGGTGGCACCTGGAAAGGAAAACGCTTCTTTTTATTATCTCAGTGAGGTCACAGTGTTTGGACAAGTCAAAAATGCTATGGAAGGATAAACTAAAAGAGTGGTGGTGGACACAGTGTGAATCAGTCAATCACACAGAAACGGGATTTCAACTCCATACTAAATCTGACTAAGTCTGATGATTAAGAAAGTGCATCAGCTCCTTCGGCTAATGAGGATTTTAAAGGCACAGTAAACAATCTGAGCACTGTCAGTGTCTTGTTGACTGAGGAACGCTTCAGTTTACCATCTGACATAAACA
>JAUBNQ010000015.1:11742366-11754790 GCA_032353495.1 Ctenopoma kingsleyae
CAGAGGATACCTGGACATGTCTTGTAGCTGTTTCTGTGTGGAGGTCGCCCTAGAGGAAGCCATCTTGGCTCCACTCTCGACCTTTGACCTAGAAGAAATCCCACCCAGTCAGTTCATCAGCACTTCCTGCTTCCTGCTCATCGAAACTCCAGTTCCCATCGTCCCCGTGCACATTCTTCAACGGCACAGTCTCCATGTACTTGCCTGTACTCACCTGCTCCCGCTCCAGTTCCAGTTTGTGCTTCCCCTCAGTTTCCTACGCTACCCTTATACATTATTTTAGCCAAAGGTGAATGATTAGAAAATGTTAAACTGCTATGAAATGCATCAGGAAAATTACTAAAATCTGAAATACCTCTCAGTAAATTGCAAACCATGATGATGATGATATGATGAACAGAATATTTATTTACCATTAATATATTTTAATCAATTTAGATTAATTTTCACTATTAAGTCAAGCGAGTGTGGTATCGCTCTGGTGAAAGGGTCATTTAACTCTTTCTGACACATACAAATCTGCAGCTCTGAACTTTTAGGAAAAAATGTGAGAGGAATTATCGTCCATTTATGCCACTTGAGAACAAATGTGTTAGATTCTCACGTTAGGACCAAGAGCTCAAAACGCCTCCAACTTACATTTCTCTCTTCATACCAGGTAGATTTTTTTTCAGTGAGACAGTGCTCTGATTTTTCTTTCCTTCTCTCACATCGTCAGTTATTAGTGCTCTGTACTACAGAAGGACAAGATGGAGAAGAGGAGGGGAAGGCTTGAAAGATAGGGGGGGAAAAGAGGAGAACATGTACTCTCTGCCATCACCACAGATCAGAGACACATTAGAAGTTCCAGAAACGGAGTGGAGCAATCCCCTCGGCCCGACTTCAAAGGCAGGCGGTTTTGGAGAGAAAATAAGGACAGCCGTTAAAGATTCAGAAGAACTGCCAAAATTGTCTGCCACTTCATGAACGCTGCCACCACATCTGAGGAAAGAGAAGAGAGAAGGAACGACTGATCAGACATCATCAGACAGTACCTGGGATTATTAAGAATCAAAAATCTGACCATCTGGGCTTTTCATCAGCCTCCAAATCAGAAACTAAAATGTCTTTCTGTTGTTTTATTCTTCACCTCTGACCTCACTCGCTGGCTCCTGAACCATGACAATACTAAGCTCCGAAAACTCTTTCTCTGTAGGGGGATTTTAGCTTTAGTGACAACAGGAATACGAGGCTTAGCACATTAGGCAGGCTTAATCGTCAGGTTCACCAGTGGGATCTGTTAAATAATGGGAACACCTGTTCTAGATCTGACTCTGTCTTCTTCCTCTGATTGGTGTGTGGTAAAACATCTCTGCTTTATTCCTCGTGTGTGAGGATGTGACTCAAATGCTTTACCTGTCAGGAGGGATTAAAGAGGAAGACGTGCAGGGAGAAAACAACAGAAGCGTTTGTGTCACATCACACCACAGCAACAAGGTGTTGGTGTCGTCCTGACACTTGTGCCCGTCCGTAATAAACCACGTAAGAGTAGAAGAGGCAACAGCAGGCAGCCTGTCTCCATGGCGATACGGCGCCTCCCTCATCCATGGAGCAACCTCCCGCTCTTGAACATGTTTTGTGCTCCAAAGAAATCAGAGGAAGCTTTGATTAAAGCTTGTTTGAAAACTCAGGAAGAAAACTATTCCAACTAGGACTGACTTCAAACAAAACGGGCAACTAAATCTGAATCAGTGTTTGGAGGCAACTTCTGTAGTCGCCTCCTGTGTATTGTAAAGCAGCAGGGGGGGGCTCCCTGCGTTCGAGAGAGGATCTGAATGAAGAAAACAATACCTCTGCCCAGGAGGATTATCGTAATAAATTTTATGCAGATTATCACTAAAAGAGGGAAAGCTTTGTTTCTGCGGCGCACGGGAGGTGTCTTAAAATAATCCTAATTTGCTGACACACTTGTTAGAATCAAATCTGTGCAGACTTTGTTCTCACATACTCGCCTTAGGACACTGGGAGCCATAGTCAGTTCACTTACGTACATTATTTCACATTTTCTACAGAGGGGTAGCACAAGTCGCCTTCCCCTAAATAACAATTGATCAATATGTCAAACAACTTAATGCGGTACATACAGAGCAACCATAACCAACTATCCTCTGCTGAGTTTCTATTTGGTTTAAATAAAGACTGGTATGACCTTGCATCAAAGTGAGCTTTTTAAATATGACAAATATTAATGAACTAAACGTATAAAACCTCTTAGACTCTCAGTACAGACCACGCTTGTTGCTCCTCCCTCTGCTCAGAGGCGATTTGATTGTCAGTTTGATCCTCAGTCAATTTTACAGCGCTCCCTTCTCAGGGGACAATCTACAAAGTACCCTCACTCTGACACAGTAACATTTTATTTTGCTTTTCAATAAACTGAATGAGGACAGTCTAATGGTGGAGTAAAATAAAGAGCGGATTAGCGTTTTTTTTGGTTTTGTTGCCCTGACTTGATTGAAGTCTGTCTGCTTTATGTCTTTGAAGTGTGTTTTTTCTCTGATGGAGGAGTGTGGTCTGTCTGGCGCTGCATTTTTAAACAGCCACTTTCATTCCCTTCATGTCTCAAATGAGGTGCATTGGGATTCCAATCTTGTAACCCCTTGTTCCTGCCTCATTCCTCCAGTCTTTGCTCCCTCCTTGCTCACTTCAATCACACCTGAAAATGACACGTGAACCACAGACACACATTTTCTCCCGTTAATATAAAACACCATGCAGCCACTAATGTTATTTTAAGCCTCAGCTGCACACATCAACCACGTCGCTCTTCTATTTTTTCTTCATTTCCCGTCTCAGTCTTCGTTCTCTCTTTCTCTTCTTCTCCTCCTCACTCTTATCTCTTCATCTGCCCTTTATCTTCTTTACCTCTCCTTCCCCTCCTCCTTCCGTCTCGTGGGCAGTGACAACAACAACATGGTCGTTGGCTGTTGTAAGAGGTGGAGAGGGAAAGAAAAAAGGGCATGTAAGTGGTCTTCAGCCTGTGTGCTGGCATGCATACAGAATGGCCCAGAGTGACCCCAGTCAGTTACAGGGAACTGTTGACGCTGTGGAGTGCAGAATAGCTGGAAACAGTGCATGGACAGCACCTTCTGAGACTTACAGTGATGTTTAGCTTCTCATCAGGTTTAATTCAGTTATATTTTATTATTTGTCATGTCTGTGTATATTGTAAATGCTTACAATACTAACAATTTCTGCACTTAACTAATTGCTTTATTTTTCTATTTTCTGTTTCATAAATAGATTTTCTAGAATACATACATAGGTTTCACATCAAGATTTTACTCACAGCAGTGTGGAGGAGGTTTTGAAACAGCATTTTGACCTTGATGCTGAGGAATAAAATGCACAGACAGTACATACAGTTTAATTATGTACAGTAATAAGTGCAGTTTAGCTTTGCTTGTTTGATGTTGGGCTTTTGATTGTTCTGCATAATCTTTTGAGTTTACTTGCCTTTCTTCGTGATCATTTTGAACTCTGTGTTTTCCAAACAAGAAATAAGAACAATCATTTCATACCGAAGCTCTGATTTAGGGTCCCACTGACCTTGAATTTTTATTTATTAGAATTATAATTTGTGCACATGCACTGTTTCGATTTACACTCCAAAATATATTTAAGCCCATCTATTGTCCTTTTTCCAACACTGTTATATTTATTGTTTAAGATCATTTCAATGTCATCCTTTCTGCTGAGACCTGGACCATGTTTCATTACTAGTACTTTCTACCTGGTGGATAAATCTCATTCTGACTCATGACATTAATATTACTATATTTTATTACAGAATTCAAAAAGATTCAATTTACTCCAGATGTATTGAAATTTACATGTGCACATTTAAATAATTTGGCTCCGAATTCTCAGTGTGAATCAACAACAATGACAATGTGAAAGGTAAATACACATGGAAGAACTGTGCTGGACAAAAATAATGTTTCTTTTTATTGTGTCATTGAAAGTTCTGTGGAGGAAACACTGTAATTTGGTGCTAATTCTAGAGAAATTGAGACAGTAAATACACTTTAACCAAACTGGATTTACTCAAGTGCAGTTTTGGTGCTTATTTATTTATTTTTGCAACTTCTGTGTCTCTTGACTTAATTGTGACTTGTTGTTTTGCTGGCGTATTGTGTCAGTGAAGTGCTGAGCGAAGCATGTTGCTCATGCCAATGTCCATAAAAGACCTTTGATTATATTGTTTTTATGGGCTGAGTGTGCTGTCACTGGCTGAAAGATTTGTGTGTGATCTTTTCAGTTGTTACATAGCTTCCTCAGTAGGGTGTGCTGTGTCCAAAGTACCTTCTTCTTTGTCATATATGTACTGTAACTACATGGTTGGCTCTATGTGAAAAGACATTGCTGCAACAATCTGTAATTTAGAGTAAGTGCAGATTCAGCTGACATTCATTTTTTTGTTTTTGTATAATTTCCCCGCAGTCTCTAAACTAATGTATCATGCAACATGTGATGTTCTAAGACATAAAACTTGTAAGTGCAGCAACTTCAGAGCAGCTCATTAATCTGCTGTGCCAGCGGCCGATAGCACAGACAAACCATGTGAATTAGTGGACCTAATAAAGGAGGTGTTAATGAGGATGGGGGCATGCAGCAGGATTCATGTTGCGAATCATGCTCCCTTTCCTCTGCCTTATCTCTTAGCTCTCCCTCACACACACACACACACATACACACTCAGTCCTCTGTGGAGCAGAAGGGAACAGGTCTGGGGGCTTGAAAAGAGAGAAGAGGAGGAGGTATGTTGTCCTCATACCTTCTTGCATCTGCCAGTTTCTGCCCCAATTAACTCCCATTAATATCATTTGCTACGGTTCACCTTGAAGCTGATGCACACTGAATACAGTATGAGCTTTCTGCATCGCTGTCTGTATCTCCAACCCTACACACACACACCTCCACTCATACTCCTTCAATAATCATTATATTTAAAGGAACATGAATTGCTCAAAGTAGACAACTACAGCTGGGTCTGTGAAATGCACCGTAATGAGTGGCTTGGTGTGTGTGTGCGCGCACATTTCTATAGTTTTGTGTACATTTTGCATTATGAGGGTTCAACTTGACTTTAAGGTTAGCATTTGGTTACAGTAAGGGTTAGGTTTGGGGATTAGACCTTTAGTAGAGATGGTTTAGGTTAGGGTATGAGAATGCATTACATTAAGGAAGGCCCTCACAGCTATAGAAAGCCAAATGTGTTTTTTTGTGTAACACCATGAGGCAATTGGACACAGGACTCTTGATTATGACACCTCCTCTTCTGATTGTCCCCAGTGTCTCTGCCAACAGATGTCAGCTGGAAAACCTTGAACGAAAAACTGTGTGTGTTGAACGCGTGTGTGTTTGTGTCTTTCTATGCTTGTGTGGACAAATATTAGATTGATGCCATCGCTGTGAAACCGCTTTTCTCAGTCCTTACAACTTTAAAGGGCCATTTCTGAGTTAAGACTTAGTTTTAGGGTTAGGGTTAGAACTGGGTTCAGAGTCGGATTAAGGGTTGGAGATTGTAGTTGTGATGGCTGTGTGTTTGTGTTTGTAGAAAGAGTGTAAGAGCAAATTAAAAGACATTCAAATTTATTAACAGAAGGCTTATAAAACTTGTTAATATTAACATATTCAGTGTGTTGTGGTGAGACAATTTCTCTGAGTGTCACTTAATAATCAGAGTAAGGTATTTAAGGTATCGTATAGTGATTTGTAACTACTACACCATCCCTTAATCTCCTTAGTCATTTCCCGGAGCACAGCCACAGAAGTGTACAGCCAGGAGAACGGTGATGACTGAGCATCCATCGGAGTCAAAAACTCTGTAGTCCTTCTTAATCCTGCACCCTGCAGCTCACACTTCCCACATCTCCGACAATCTGACAGAAACAGCAAACACATTCACATGCTTTTTGTAAACCTATGCACATAAGCACCTTGGCAGGGCTCTCTAAAACAATATTTTACATAAGGAAAGTCAGCCTCATTTATATTGCAGCTTTCTAACACGGAGGCTTATAATTTAAGTTATTTTTTGTGGTATACGCTTTTGTTTCTAGAGAGTTTATTGTTGTCGGTGTATTTTGTTATTATTGTTGTTTCTGTGGTGCATTTAATATTCAATACGTGATAAATAACGTTTTTCACGTTGAGGTCGTAACTTGTTAGGCATAGTAACAATCTGTTTTTTAGTTGTACTTTTAATCTTTTCCAACCGATGTGATGGTTTGGATTGTATCACCTCATGTGATACAGGTGGAGGTGGAGATTCAGCACCACAGTGGATGGACAGCTCCTTGTCAGGATTACATTGGTAATCTGTGGAGTTTAGTGTCTGATAAGATTAAATACAGTGTTGTGTTGTTATTTAAAATGTTTTGTTTCTATTCAAAGGACAAATCGCTTATCAAAATATTGTCACTCAACTAATTGGTTAATTCACTAAATACTTTTAAATACTCTTTTAATTCTGATTTGCTTCAGTTCATATCAACAGGAAAAGGACAGAAAATTACAAATGAGAAATATAAATGCAAAACCAAACAAAGCCATTGAGCTTCGGAGAATATTTCTGCTCTTCAATACTGACTTGAGAGAACTATGGCTGACATAAAGTCTCTTGATCTACCAGAGAGAGATGACAGAGTGAGATGTAGGGCTGTTTCATAATTGACCTCCTCTTCCCTCTGTGATGGAGAGTTGTTCTCAGGAGTCCTGGGTGAACTACAGCTCATTACTACCCAACTCCTGCAGTTTTAGAGTAATACCACCCTGAATGAAGCCTTCAGACATTTCTGAACAGCCAGCGTGCTCGAATTTTCAGTCGTCCTAAATCGCGTTGAACGTTACAAACTCAGATAACTCAGCCGATTTCTGCCAATATAAATGTTACCCTGAGCTTTTAGGTTTTTCAGAAACATCACTGGCTTGAAGACGAGCTGACGTGATTGCTCATTGTATTTTATTATTTATGGCAGGGATTGTGTGCAGGCTGCAGCTCTCCCACTGTGGTGGAGAAGACTGCAGGGATGTTGAGATGAGGGGAATTTATTTATCAGGAGATGAAGAAGCTGACCCCGTTGGCATATCCCTGTTGTTACTGCACTTTATACTGAAGCTACATGCCATTTTGTAGGATTGTTAGTAGCTACACAACATTCCTGTGTAAGCCTAAAAACAAAACAATTTGTCTAAAGATAAAACATCATCCTCAGCCTACTTTTAAGGACAGTTTTGTGGATAGATTTTTGTTTGAGCTTTTTTGGCTTTGCAGATAACAGCAGAAAAATTAATTACATACCCGCTGCTGGAGCTCAAAGATTACTTTCAGTACGTTTTTGAAAACAGGGTGGAAAAGTGTTTTTGCAGGAGCTGTTTAGGTATTGAAGACAGCAGCTAAGAGGATGATGATGAGATCAGCCAGCAAGAAGTGGAATTTACATTGCATTTCCTTTGTACTTGTATGCAAAGAGTGAGCATCGGGGCTTTTGTGGCATCAAACCTGCGGCAACTGGAAGCTGAAGTCTGTACCACCACAGCACAGAAATGGACATCTTCAGGCATTTAGATGAGCACCAGAGTCACAAACCCAGTGTAGCTTTGATCTCCTGTATTTCTCTTCAGCTCAAACTCTGCAGGAGATTTAAGATTTGCCATAGAGACAGTGTGTGCAGTTCAGCTCATTCTATTAATATTACAGCTGGAAAGCCTGGAGGAGCAGCTTGTTTACACAGGAGAGAAGTGTGTGCACTCTACCAAATCCTCTAATATGAATAAAAAGAAATCAACACTAAAATACCTTGGAAGACATGGTGAACGTTTAGTGTTTTGTTAGCATAAAAAATCAATTTTCTAATAATCACAAGAGGCAAGAATTTAAATTCTCACATACATGCACAGTACATTTTAGGCAACTTCACTTACACAATTAAATGTATGAACACATTTGTGGATTTATTGTTTTTCTGTACAAAATCCTCCAAAAACATATAGTAATACCTTAAATAGAACTGGACCAAAATAGCCAATCTGCCTTATTGACAATCTTTTTTTATTTATTTCAAGTTTTGTTTTGGTACTGAGGAATGTGGCATGGTGTGCAAAATCACACTCACAGTCTTTGTTGACATGATCATATGCTGAATCTAAGTGGAGCTGGAAACATGTTTGCATCTGACAACAAAGGATGGAAACTGTGTCAGTAACAACTAGCAAAAAAAAAAAGAAAAGAATGCAGAATGATAAATCAGAATTACTGATGAGCACTTTTCTCACTCTGCAACAAAAGGCAATGCTAAGTAAACAGACACATCTGTAACAGTACGTGTGTAGTAACAATAATATAAAGAAATGTATTTACATCAACCCAGTGCTGCTTTAAACAGTGTTTTTTCTGAGAAAATTGATCTTCAAACTCCAGCAGCAGGAAAAGTCAATAGCCTCACTGCCTCCTGGGAAATGCAGGCAAATGGATTAGAGCGCTTTTACATCACCACTGGTTATTATCATACAAGCCTGTTTTTGCTGTTATTGGTACAATTCGTGAGAAGGATTTAACTCATGACTAACAGAAAAATAGCAATGAAAGGGGAAAGAGGTCACTGCGGGAAGCCCTGACTCACCCGTGCTGTCAAACCTCATGTCAAAGCCTTTCTCTATCTCACTGCTATACCGCTGTTTATTACAGTGAGTGAGACGAGAACGAGCTGGGGAGACAGGGGAGCAGGGAGGGACACAAATCTCTGACATTTCTGGTGATTTTCCATCTGATTAATCTGCTGGCAGCTCACGTTAGTGTGCTAACATAACGCACCTATCATCTAAACCACAAGCCTTGTATGACATTAAACCTTAGCCAGTATCTACAGTATGGTATCAATAGATCTGCTGGACACAGGTTCAGGGACCCAAGAAGTCAGGGAAGCAACTCTGCTTTGACTGTTTTCTGAGCGCTGCATGTCATGTTAAAAAATCAATCAAATAACTACAATTAGATGCTGAACCACATAGAGACACAAAGTAATTATGACTATAACACAAGATGCAAAAAGACCACAGAGAGATGTAAAGAGGACCTCAAGAAGACACAAAACGAGTATGACTTGGCACAAAATGATTACCATAAGATGTAAAACAACCACAAATGATGCAAAACACTCACAGAGATACAAAGTGATCTTAAAGAGATGCAAAGACGCTAAAATAAATAAAAACAAACACAAAATGGGATGAAAAAGACTCGCAAAAACACAGAACGACCACATAGAGACACAAAATAAGTCCCAAATTCACTGTGAGCTGCAAAATGACCGCAGAGAGATGCAAACCAACCATAAAGAAATATGTCAAAATAAATGTAAAATGACCACAACAAGATGCAAAGAGGACAACAATGAGACAAAAAATAAGTATGAACAAAAGACAAAAAATGACAACAATCCACAAAATAACCACAATGAGAAACAAACTGATGGCAATGAGGCAAAACTACTACAAAGTGATGTATAACAACCATAAAGAGACACAAAATGAGATTAAAGTAATAATGTCAAAGTGGGGGCAGCAAATAGTTTACAACTCAGTTTTCTCTATAAAGCCACAGTAGATATAATGTGTTAAACTGGTGAAATGCTCCTTTAACTGTAGCCTAAATGTCAACATTATGAATCATAAAACCTTAATTCTTAGGTCTTAACCCTCAAACATCCAGCCTACAGTACATTCCCTTTCCAATGCATCCTCATCCTCAAAACAGTTCAAAACACCAACACACAAAACACTGGCGACCTGACTTAGATTTTGGCAGCATTGTCAACAAATAAACACAGACCTCTCAGACCATACATGACTCGATCGCCTTGATCGCCTGGGTGTGAACGTGACTGAGTGTGAAAACGGCTCCGTGCTGGCAG
Source organism: Ctenopoma kingsleyae (assembly GCA_032353495.1). Taxonomy (NCBI): domain Eukaryota; kingdom Metazoa; phylum Chordata; class Actinopteri; order Anabantiformes; family Anabantidae; genus Ctenopoma; species Ctenopoma kingsleyae. The sequence goes on from JAUBNQ010000015.1 coordinate 11,752,323, forward strand.
CAGAAGTGTTTTTTTGTTGTTTTTTTTTAGATGATTCTGCCCTCTAACAGCTCAGTGTGTCACTGTCAGCCGTGCAGCAGACGCCTAATGAAGGCACCCGACTCACCACATGGTGCAGTGACATGTGGTAACATATTTCTTTCTGCTGCCTTCCTCACCTCTCTGTCCCGTCTCTGTGCTGCTGTCACCTCTTGTTTCCTCTCTAATGTCTATTAGTCGATTCCCGGATTCAAGGTTTCACTCACCAACCTAATTGTATTTTGTAAACTTAGAGTTTGTTGCCTGCAGCTCACTGTAAAAAGTTGGGACAGAGGCATTTCACTTTCAATCCACTTTCTTTTCACTTAGTTACAACACATTGTGTTACAGCTGACTCACACTAACTAATGGGCAGCTGACTAGTTAACGTAAATTATACTGATGTGCAATCCTGTTTGCCTGTTCATTACAAATGTGGAAATATTTTTAAAATTCAATTTGAAATTTCTATTTTTAGTTGAAATGTTGAGTTTAATGGATTTAATTAGCTGAGTTTTCCATGGACCATCTGGCTGCTGTACCTCAGGTACCCCCTGAGGTACAAGCACCACGGGTTGGGAATCACTGAGTTTATGTGCACACTGAGTGAATAGTGAATAAACTGAATTCTGGACAAATCCTTATTTAAGCTGCATTTTATTAACTATTTCAAGTTTTAAAATAAAAATCCTGCATCACTGTTTGTACATTTAATACTGTACACTACACATATCTCATGCATTTTGTATAAAGAGCAATGTGTTTTTAGGTTTACACATTGTCCCATATCCAACCTAAAGTCCTCCCTTGGTAGCCAATTAGCCGATGACAAACACTGACCCATCGTTTCTTCCTCCTGATCCAGGCACATGTCTGATCCTGGGCTGCATGATCTACCCAGATGGCTGGGACAGCGACGAGGTGAAGAGGATGTGTGGCGAGCAGACAGACAAATACACACTGGGCGCCTGCTCAGTGCGCTGGGCCTACATCCTGGCCATCATGGGCATTATGGATGCTCTCATTCTCTCCTTCCTAGCGTTCGTCCTGGGAAACCGCCAGGACAGTCTCATGTCTGAGGAGCTGCTGGGAGATAGTAAGAACACACACCTGTCCACATTATTTTGTCTATTAAGACAAAACAAAAACGAAGCCTCTAAACTTTAAAAAAAAATCTGTTTGAATGCTGACCTGAGTGTCTGCTCTGGTCTGCTGATGTGAGATTTTATTATTGGCTTTTTTTGTTGAGGTAAATTTTATGCCTGTACTCAATTCTAATACACTTTTGTGCTCATGTGTTTTTTTTTCCATTCAGGTTTAAAACAATAATAATACAGTACACATTTAAAAAAAAACACCTGATTCCTTGGTGTCACATCACACATCCCACCAGGAGCCTGAATTAAAAACATCTTAATTCCTTTGCATGATTTCACATGCACAAGTAGCTCATTTGCATACATAAGATGCATGTTAAACACCACCTGCTTGGCTGCTTTTGCTTGCTTCTGCTACCAATGAGATTTTTTTGTTTGTTTTTTTTTTTTTTGATTGGGCTAGATGACAACTGCACTCGGACCCAAAGAGAATCATTTAAACAAGTGAGGAGGCAGGAAGGAGAGGAGAATACAGATGAAGCAGGACAGAGATGAAAAGCAATGAGGGGAGAAAGAGAGAGATGGGTGACTGAGAGGAAGAATGCACCAAAAGCAAGGGTTAATTGAAGCCTGGGGATGTTGGACAGAGCCATGAATTACTAATGGATGTTTACACAGCTTGCTGCCAGCCTGTCTATATGAATCACAGCCAACCTATCAGCAAGGATACAGTCGCCTGTTAGCTCATATAAGCAAAGTGACTGGGAGGAAGAAGCCATTATCAATGAAGAGGCTGGAGAGAGGGAGGGCGGACGAGACAGAGGGGAAGACAGAGAGAGGGAGCTAATGAGGCGAGGAGGAGGATGAGAGCGAAAGAGAGGCATATACACGTGAAATATGAGCCTCAAAGTGTTAACGGAAGATTCATCAAACAGCAGATGAAGTTTAAATTGGATGTTTTTCTTATTGTGTCACTCAGGGAGGATGGATAGTGACACCTGTCCAAGTTATAAAACATCTGAAGGGTGTTTCAGTTCTGCAGCTGTGGTCCCTCAGAGGAGCAGACTGTTAGTTTGTGTGATACTGCCACCTGCTGGTGAAGAATGTGAGCTTTATTGTACCCTGTTTCTCTGTCTTTTTTTCTCCGCAGAGAGCGGTAACAATGCCATATAGTGTCCGGTTATGTTAACACAGTTACACATACACCCAGGTAAGGATGTTATTTATATTCAATGCAGCAAATATGAGAAATCACTTATATTACATTTGTTTTAATGTCACTCAAGTCAAAATATCCCAGATGTCTTATGCATCTAATGAAATAGAATAGAATAGAATAGAATAGAATAGAAT
>JAUBNQ010000015.1:11754890-11774565 GCA_032353495.1 Ctenopoma kingsleyae
ATTATCTAAGCAATAGTAATAAACATAATTTAATGGTATTCATCATCAGATAATCACCATTGAAATTACTTATTTACCCTAATCATCATGTAAATTAACATGTATTAAAAATAAATAACAATAACAACCAGTGTGGAAATTATAATCATTAATAATGGTAGTAGATTTTGCATATTAAAATGTATTTATTCTGTGATCGATAAGTGTCTCTCATAATTTGAATGTCTGTCTGCTTATTTAATTTAGCTGATGCTGTATTAATGTATCTGAATTCACTGATTAGAAAAACAGGGAGCCTACGTTTCCTTCACGTCAGCAGCAGAAGTGCATTTGCATTTAATTATTAAAGTGAATAATCACTGTTTCAAAGCATAAAAGTGTTTCTTTTTATGTGCATAAGTGGATTATGTGGGGGATGACTACTCTTACCTACTCTTAGGTTCCTAGAGATAATCTTAAATTAAAAGTACAAGAATGAAAAGCATGTTTTAGGTATTTACTAGGCCTTATTAATTAGACACAGTTGCATACTGCAGGGAATAACCAATTTACTATTTAGTGCTACATTAATTCCTGCAGACTCTGCATTATTTTTCTTATTGCCTGCAGGTCTTGCTGCCTAAACATGATGTTACTTCAGGATACAGCCTCGTTCCCCTGGTCCAACTTCTGGCTGGGATGCAAAGCTGATGTGTAGAGATCCAAGAAGAAGAGACGGTCTGGAAGAGGCCCCCAACAAACTTATGGAGAAGAGCAGGAAGCCTCTTGTCATTGCTCCAAGTTCCCTCTGTAAAAAAAAAGCCTTCTTATTCATCTCAGACTTATTTTTGGCAGGATGAACCCTCAAAATGTGGTCAGACTTTTCCCTGTGTTGGTATGTCACTGCATCATGTTACCGGAGCTATTCAAACTGAAATGTTTGCTGTATGGATGTGAGGAAAAAAAAAAAAATCAGAAACACTCCTCATGTGGTAAATCAGCTCCAGGACACTTGTTGGACAAACGCATCGGAGCAGCGGCCTCTCAAATCGAATCACATCATGGCAAATAAACCAGACTTTGACCGACACACATAAGGACTTAACAGACTTGAGGTCAAAGCTGTCAGATCTTCTTTCTTATCAAGTCAACACACTGTTTGACCTTTTTTTTTAAAAAGAGAGTGTTGTCAGAAAATAAGTGCAGACAGGAGGACAACTATAGGCTGGCTAAATGAGCAGAAAAAAAGTACTGTTTTCTTATAATTAAATGTTTAGTGTGATAGAATCAAGAGGTAGTAATTAGAGGTTTTGCTGGTGATAACTTTGGAAAAACAGATTAAAAATACAAGTGCACTATATAGGAGAAATTGTATGAAGTCTATAATATGTGTATAATTATATGTTGATTATGTCCGTGTACTTTGTCTTGACTTTGAAATGTACACTTAACTATTGGTCCATTATTATTGCGTGCCACACAGTATGTTGTAATCTCAAGTGTAATCTCATATTGTTGAGTACTGAAAGGGCATAAGCAAACCTAAACTAGACACAAACAACTTTGTCTCTTGTTGGTCTATTTGTTTTCTGTCATTCTTCACTGTTTCACTACTACAAAAACAGCACACACAAGCAATTAAATATAACTTACATGATACTGTTAATGTAAGACAACAAAAGAGTTTTAAAGCAAAAAAAAAAAAAAATATTGGAACATTTTGGGACTTTTTAGGCTAAAAATAAAAAAGCTAACATGGCGTGATGGGAAGATTAACACCATACCGTCCGTTAAATCTGTTAGGTTAGCTAAAGAAGCAAAAGTATAGAACATACCATTTGTTATATTATTTCTTGGGTCTTCTTTCGCATTTGTAGAATTAGCTTTAACATTAGTAACATGAGACTTGTTTGTCTCGCCAACTTTAAATACACAGTGTTACTCTAAACAGATAACACAAGAACTCCTTGTTCTTTCCCGCTCAATCAATATGTCACATTCCTGATTCCAAAGGTTCAGTGTGGTATTTATTGCTCTGAAGTCATGACCAAACAATGTGGGGAAAAGATGTTGAAGCCTGTATAGATCTGCCCTGATGGAATCAAAGAAAATATGTCAATTTGGCACTACAGTCCATCACGTGAGACATAATAAAAACTGTGAACACCACATTTTATTAACAATGCGCATTTTGCTTCTGCTTCAGGAACTAAAAGGCTGCTCACAGCTCAGATATATGAAAGTACTGGTCATCGACTACCTTGTAAATGCATGGACAAAACTAGATTAATTTTAAGTAAAAATCCCCCTTGCTTTATAATATGCATGTAATTAATTTTAACCCTTTCACCTAAAGATAACTTATAACATACTGCTATCTTGTTGATGTGAAAACGTGATGTTAATGAAGTAATTAAATAGCAGTGTGCTGGTATTTTTCAGCTTTGTGTACAGATTGTTTTAATTATGGATAGACATGTGGCTTCTGGTGATGGCCAACGATGGCAAATGTTCAACAAATTAACCAGGAGTAGTTTGTCTATTGTGAACCTGTGGATTCAGTCCTATTGCTATTCTAACTCATATTTCTCTGCAGCAGAAGCTTGTTGCTGTCCTTTTCTGCCGAAGGCAAAAAAACAACTAGATATTTGTCAAAGCAGCTGGCAGTGAAGACGGCAGCACAAATTTTCCCAGACACAAATGTCAAGACAAGTGGTATAAAACTGTCATTACAGTGATTTATTATAATGAACCATGAAAATAGCCAACCAGTGCAGTGTCTGTGAGTCTCTCTCAACACAAACATACACTCACACACACAAATAATAAAAAAGACAAAATTGAAGAGTCCATAGAGGGGGAAAAAATAAAATAAAAATAATGCTACAGTCACAGAAACATTCAGCTTTGCCAAGAAGAGCGTTCGTATTTACAACCATATTTCAAAATGGGATGGGAGCAAATTGTACAAGCATAGAAAAGAAAAGAAGCAGATATTTACAACCTGTTCCTGGTGAAAGCTGGAGTAACCACCTATACATTAAATTACACTTTCTACAAATAACCATTGATATTCAAAAATAAACCGCTAACGTCCTACCTGTGAGTGAGACCACTCGTCCTACCTCAGAAGACTACGAGCACTCGTTACATGAAACCTCACATACACGCACATACGCACACACACACTATCCTTTTCTAAGCAGCCATACTTCACACATTGTAACACAGACACACACGAGTGCAGCCTCCCAGGGTGGTGAGGCAGGCTTTCAGAAATGGGTCTTTTCAGAATCTGCAGCGGTGAACAGATATTTGTTGTTAGACAGAGGAATAAAAAAAATAATTGTGTTTTTTTTCTCTATACAAAAAGCTTTCTCATTACTATAATGAGCCACTAGATTAAAACAAATAAATGGTGTAGAGAGTCGACAACAGACAAAAAGGAAGTAAAAGGAATAACTGACAAAGGGGAAAGAGGAGGTTGAAAGAGAGATGTAGGCTGGAATGTCCACTGATAAACAAAGTGCGGGGCCTTACAACAGGAGTCCGAACAAGACACAGAACAGAGAGCTTTCCTTTCCATCACAGGAAGGATATATAAAAAACAAAGGGAGGCCAGAGAGACGGCTATGAGCACCGAAGGGGATTGTCCATCTTCACTTTCATACAGTTTGTTTTGAAGATGATTTCACTGTCCTTTTTTCTAAAATTTTCTGTCCTCGTTTTTTTAAAAGTACCCTTTTATCCCACAGTCAGCTGTTTTTCCACTGGCCATATGTTCAGGTACATAGAAAACGTATCTACAGCTTATGATACATGCCCCTCTTAGGCAGAGTTCTCAGGGGCTGCCGGGGCCGACGGCAGAGTGGGCAGTCAGTGCCACCCTGTGCTCAGGTACCCCGAGCTGTGGAAAGGGGTCGAGGATGCAGAAGCTCCACGAGTCCCAGTAGGCAACTGGGAGGCAGTGGCCTGGGCCTGGCCTTGTTGAGTTTGTTGAGGAGGAGGAGGGGGAGGTGGAGGCAGTCCTGACTGCTGAAGGGGTGGGGGGTATGTAGATGGGGGTACTGAAGGGTTTGAGGCAGCACCAGGGTGCAGCAACCCCGGCTGAAACCCCCCTAAGTTCTGAAAGTGGTGGGGCTGCATAGGGGGGTTGGTTGAGGGGGCAGGAGGAGGTGGAGGAGGAGGAGGTGGAGGGGTTAGTGACAGCAAGGTGCTGCCGGTGGGAGGCTGCTGCTGTTGGGAGGTCTGGACCTGTGGGGGTGGTGGGGGTGGAGGGGCGGTGGTTAGCAGGAGCTGATGCTGCTGGATGGGAGGAGGTTGCAGGTTGACGTGCAGCAAGGTGGGGCCAGACATTGCGTGTGGAGGTGGAGGAGGTGGCGGAGGTGGAGCAACTGAGCTCTGATAGTGCACACTGTGGGGAAGTGTCTGCATCAGCGGCTGAGAACCAGGAGGGTAGGGGGGCGTAACTGCAGGCTTAAAACCTTGGAAGGGTCCAGCAGGTGAGGGGCTCTGGCTGGGAAAATAAGCTGTGGAGGCTGGTGGTGCTGGTGGAGGTGGGGGAGGTGGTGGCGGAGCACTCTGTGAGTTATACTGAGGAAAAGGAGCAGGTCCAGTCTGTGCCTGGGCCTGGGGTTGGTTTTGAGGCTGAGCAGAGAACAGTGCCCTCTGGCTGCGGTAGGCTGGGCCCTGAGGCTGAGGCTTGGGAGAGTGGAGGAGGGAGGATCCAGGGTAGTGGACCGGAGATGATGGCAACGGTGTGGGATGCAGCTTTGTTGGGGTCAGAGGAGACGGCTTAGGTCCTGCAGGCTTGGTCGGATTTGGCGTCCGAGGTTGACCATCGCCATCTTCTTCCTTTACTGGTCGACTGGGAGGCTGGGGAAGAGGTCCAGGAGAGCAGGGCTGAGAGTTAAAAGAAGCAAAAATCAGGTAACCGTTGATCACTAGCTGAATCAATCAGATCTTTTTACAGACCAAATGACTAATAAAAGAAAATGATCTCCAAATTTAAAAAAAATGAAAAGTTCAACACAAATACAACAAAATCATTACTCAAATATAATTAAACAATAGTTATAAAACCTTCTAATCAAAAGCCACAGGCTATTGTTGACTTACTGTGTGGGTTGGAGTCTTTTGAAGACTTGGTGATGGACAATCTTGCAGCGCAGGCGTATCGCCACCTTCTGCTTCACCATCTGGAAACGCATTACCATACAGGTTTACAAATAAGTGAAATCGTCTGAGATGTAAAAGGTCCTGCTAATACACATTTGTCAGAGTCCCTGTCAATGTTCTCACCTCCATCCTTATCTTTGCTGAGCAGCAGAGCTCTGTGGTAGCTCCTTTCTCTGGCCTGTTCTACAGAGGTTGACGACATCCTGAAGATAGAGACCAAGATAAATATAATCTTATTTCCAGTAAAAACAAAGTAACACATATACTGGACATGTCTCCTGTTGTATCTAGTATATATTCGATACTACCACAGCATAAAGAAATGTTATGTAAACTAACAACACATACCACTGTCCATCTCCATCTTTCTCTCCAGCAGACTCTGCCTCCTCATTTGTTTGCAGATCTTTTACAGTGGTGGTGGTGGTGGCGGTGCTGCAGAGAGTTATGGGAGCAGGAAGTGGAGGAGGCTCACTGGTGGTCTCTAGGGGGAAGGTGTCCATGGTCAAAGGTGGAACAGTGGAAACAGGAGAGCTGCACTCAGTCTTGGAGCCGCTACGGCGAGCTTCACGCTGACGCTTTCTGTATTCTAGCAGGGAAACCTGAGAAGATGCAGTAACACCATTTATGAACAAGAGTGTTCGTAAATTCTTACATCAAACCAGTAGGGGACAGCATTTACCAAATTATTAGAAGCACTACTGTCACCTCACCTTTTTCTTCTGTGGGGGGTTCTGCGCTGATCCACCTCCTTCTCCAGTGCCATCCCCGCTCATTGAACGTGAGAAGCCAAGTGAGCTTCCTTCCTCAGAGGAGGGGTAAAAGAGCTGCCCTGGGCTTTCACTGAAGGGAATCTGAGAGCCACTCAATGACCCTGTACCTGCTGTGGGCCCTGCTGCAGCCCCAGCAGCAGCAGCAGCAGCAGCCCCAGCAGCAGCCTCAGGCCTGAAAGGAGCTGCCAAAGGCTCCAGAGTGTGTGAAGGGGTAAGGTCCCTTAAGTTTGAGTTGACTGGGGAAAAGGTGAGGCTAGCTGCTGCAGCCGGTCCTCTCTCTGGGCTTTTTATCCAGCCAGAATAAGAGGAAGCACATGTTTCTGCAGACGACGACGCCTCACTACTACCTTCTACAATCCCACCATCAGTCCTGTCCTCCCCAGACTCCACAGTTGGAGGCTGTGGACTCTCAGGAACTGACACCTTGACTTCTGATGATAGTCCTTCTGAGGTGGAAGCCCTGATGCATGGAGGGGAGACCAATGAAGGTGGACGATCGGCCTAAGAAAGGAAAGAGGGATCAACATCAGATGACTATCTTAATATAAGAACTGCATGTAAATTCCTGCTTTTGAAATTTCTAAATTTTCAAATTAAATGCACTAGCTATGTGAATAATTTTTAAGAATTCAAACACACCATGACATATCTAATCTGCTGATGAACTGACAAGAATTATGAATCAAGTTAATTGGCATCAAGAAACTACTAATATAATCTAATTGTGAATAATATTTGCTATTGTATCTTCCCCTCACCTCTTGCACACTGGGTTTCCGGCTGACCTCTGGTGAGCTCTCCATTGAAGATTCACTCTGTGAAACCAAAAACGGTTCATTACTCCAACTCCTGTTCCAACTTTTCTCTTATGAGCAAAGATACAAACTTCATAGGGTTTTTGATACAGACAGACTTACCTCCTGGGGGGCATTAAGTGTCTGTGTTGGGGTGCTAATTAAGAGCTCTGTACTTGGCTCCTCTGTTCGGGGCTGTGGTGGAGTAGCCAGTAAGACGGGTGTTGCAGGTGTCTCTGATTGTTCTGCCCTGGTGGGCGTAGCACAAGGGGAGCCGTAGGGTGTTGAGCTCTCAGACATACAGGCATCTAATGGACTCAACCGTCGCTTCTTCAAAGGTGTGGGCAACTCTGAAAGAAGAATGTCATTTATATGTTTTTCTTGAAATGCTGTTTTACGACCAATGCCTGAATTCACAATGTTACATTTTACCTCAAATTTTCTGCATTTCTAACTTAAATTAATGCTACAGTCTGGGTGGCAGACTGAACTCTCGCTACACAGTTCTCACGAAGACGCACCTGGTAGCGAACAGGTGCCATTGTAGGGTAGAGGGCTGTCAGAATCTCCATTAATGGAGGGGCTGAGAGGACCCTCGCTGGGCACGAGGAGACTTGGTCGTCTGGCTGGACTGGTGGAGCCCTCTTCCTCTAGAGCCTGCTTCAACCATCGCTGTAAGAGATAGGAGAAGTTTAGTTACTCAAGGGCACATCTCAAAACAAGCTCTTAGCAGCATAAAAACAGGTTGTACTAAAGACATAAAAAAATATATATATACGTGGAATAAATGAACTGTCAACATTAAGCAGAACTTTGTACCTTCTTGCAGGAGCCAGTGGTTGGTGGCGTCTCAGGCAGTTCTCTGGATCGCCGTCTCCCTGTGGGGACTCCAGGAGTGGTGGGGCTACGGTTTGCCAGGAATGGGGACGAGAAGCGCACATAGTGTTTGGGTGTGCTGTAGACCTGTGGCGAGCAGGCCATGCCTGGGAGGGCATTAAGCTGCGTGGCAAGTACTTCAGGGTCACTGCTTATTCGCAGTGGTCTCTCTGGGGCTGGTTCTGGGGTTCGCACTGCAGGACGTTCCTGCTGCTTCTCTCCCACCCACTCACTAACAAAGTGCTGTTGGTAAGAGTTTGAGATGATTTAGTAAATGATATGGCAATGGGTTTCTTCTACATGTGTTTATTTAAAGTGTATATTTGTGAAAATAAATTATAATTTTTTTGTTTACAAGTATCTAAATTTTAAATTGTAAGAAAACAAGATATTAAAAACTATATAGTAGCTATACATACCCAGAAAGTTAACAGTTGTGCAGTAATGGTGACATTGCTGTAGCTTATGCAGAATTAATAATGCAAATGTACCTTTTTAGTTTTGAAGTTCTTGCTCCCAGTGCGGTTTCTGTCAGGTGCAGGTGAGCTGCTGTGTGGAGGGCTGGTATCTGGTGCTTGAGAAGTGATGGTCTCCGGCTCTGGTGCAGTGGGAGTTTCTCCTTCAGGGGTCTCATTGGTCAATGGCTCCACAGGCTCAGCTGGAGAGCTGGGGGGCAAGTCAGAGCAGGTGCTGATGGTGCGAGCTCGCCGACGCTGTTGGCCAATGTGCGTGCGGTTTCTGGAGAAACTTTTCCTGTTTCTTGAGCCTTTGACCTTTGCTGGCTTTAAGCCTGGCTCCTCTTTTACCTCCAGAAGTGGCTAGGAGAAAGACAGGCAGGTATTTATTTAAAGAATGCATTGCTAGATATGCACCCACAAACATGTGGCTACTAGTCACAAATTTTCTTTATTAGTAAAACACTAGCTACACAACCTTCAAAGGGGTTTCTATTTGCAACTGCTCAAGTATTTTTGTCACTCAACATTCAAAACTGTATCAAACAAGAGGGTTTTTGTATCTCTGTGTTATCACCTGCATGACAGTTGGAGAATCTGCTGTCTCTGGAGTAGCAGGCTCGTCCTTGATGTCATTGCGGACTCCAACCTCTGACTTGACGCTACCAATTCGCTCCAGGGCCTGCTCCCTGCGTTTCTCTCTCTTTTCCATGCGGGCAAAGGCTTGCAGGATGGCCTCCATCTTCCTTTCTTCTCTTGTCTGTAGAGGGTTAGATGTGGGGTTGGGAGGAGGGGTGGATGAGAGGAAGGGGAAGCAGAAAAATTAATTGATGGAGTACTACTCACCCACAGAGCCCCAGAAGTAGCGATTCAAAAGGTTAATGTGTGCTACACAGCAAAAGCCTTTCTAGCTGAGTGCAGAGACAAGTAGGAAAGTGACCCCTTGCTTTCACAGTAAGAGAAACAAACAAGAGAGTAGTTCAGACAGAAGCAACAGGAAAGTGTGTGAGGTCAAAAGGTGACTGGGACACCAAGCAGTTGTAGTTTAGCTTGTCTAATGTGTTCCTGTAAGCAATTTCTGTGCCACAAATTCCACCCCCAGGTCATTCTGGCTACCTCCACCAAACAAAAATCACTCCACCTTTGGTCATAACAACCATGAAACCCACTGAGACAACAAATGTAGTTCTGTATTGGTCAGGTTGAAGGGACAATTAGTGCCCTTTTATATCAGTCACCTAGGATATCTGGGGTGGGGAGGCTGAAAGATGGGTGGAGTGGGGTTGGCTATGTTTGGTCAAGATTACCTCCTTGTGTTTCAGTCCATTCCAGCTGGAAGCCGCCCCGACAGGGAGATGGGACTGCTCCGCTGGGTTGGCCTGAATGTTCAATAAAGAGACAGCCCAGTTTAGACGAGACATGTCCCCCCCTAAACAAGGCTTCACAAACACTGGACAGGGCTGGATTAGTGTCTCTTCAATTTTCTGATAGTGAAAAAGTAATATGTCAGGTACCGTAGGTGTTGAGCACGCTCAAGTGGCAGCTTTAGTGGTACATGTAATGGTAATGTATTTCTAATAACATGTAGGTTAGGTATCTTTTCTCAAATGAAACCGTTTTACACCTTCAACTGCCACACAATTTCCAGCCTTGCAATAACCCCTCTGATTTTGTATCAAACCCTTTAAATAGTACTTGAAATTTTGAGCTTTCCGAGATAAACTTTAACAATATCAGGAGAAATGTGGTAAAATGTTTGGCCATCTATTCAAAAGAGTGGTCCTACATTGCACTGGGAAGCATACACACATATACGCAAACCAAAACAATAGAGGTTTGTGGGACTATGGCCAGTTTACTGTTTTTAAGCATGTTCAAAAAAATGAGAGTGGCATAGATGCATTCCCTACTTCTACTCTCATGAGTTGATAAGGTACAGTCAGACAGTCTGAAACCAATACTTTAATTTATTAGACCCATCGTACATAATGTGCAATAAAACCGTAAACCTGCTGTTGTTGTATTGTGGGGTTGTAAACTAGGACAGAGATATATTCTCATAATGTTGTTCTATTTTATGTTCTCAAATGCTTTTAGGTACCACTAAGGGTTTGTCTGTATAGCCCAACACAAGCTTCTTAACCAGTCACCTATCCACAGCATCTAGGTGAAAGTATTATCAAGCAAAAAAAAAACAAAAAACATGGCTCTAGTCAGACTAATTTTTGCCTACACTGAACAAACATTACGTAAACACCCAGGATCCCTTTTCAACTAATAGGGGCTTTTGTTTGAGTAAGCAAGATATCATGCCAACACATACTGATGTTATGTGCCCTGCACCTTGTCACGGCATGGATTCACACCCACAAGCATCTATTACACTTGTGATTGTCAGTGTGTGAATGCTCACTTCTTTGCTTCAGCATCAGAGCTCTCTCCTGGGCCACATTCCATAGAAGGCAGCCTATTGGATCTCCCAAAGTCAATATGGCCCTGGCAACAAGGCTCTACCCTCCGCAGCCCCTCCCGATCTCTGCTTCCCCCTCCCTCCCTTCACATATCTATCCCTCTCTAGCCGATTAACAGAACTGTATGTTGGCCAAAGATGAGTCAGCACTTTACACCTTGGGTCCACCGTGTGAAATGAAGCTGACTGCAGGGTAATTGTGTGTGTGTGTGTGTGTGTGTGTGTGTGTGTGTGTGCGTACCAGGCTTGCCTCTGTGTATGCGTTTTTGATCCCATCTCTAAGAATCATAAGGCTGTTTGGCAGAAGGAGAGGAAGAGTGGCTGAACCAGTAATGGGCCATTTGCAACTCATGGTTGCAATGTAGAGGAGAGAAGAGCTATACTCACACTATAACGCATTTGGGGATAGTTTAAGGACACATGGTGACACAATATACTGGTTTTGTTGCCACTGACGAGAGGATCGTGTTGTAAACAATCATGTGGCACTGGGGGGCCCATCATTTTTTTTTCACATGGTGAAGGCAAAAAGTAAAGTGCAAAAAATAAATGCAGCTGCGTAATAACAGAAATAGACCTAAGCAAAAAGCAGATGAGTGATGAAGAAGAGGGTATTTTAATGGAAGGCAGAAGACAGCTGCTCCTATCAAAGCCACAGCCTCCTTAGCAGACAAATAGGTAGTCCACACCCAGAGCACCAGGGGCCAGTCTTACTTTCTGTCTTTCTGTTGGGTAACTTGCATGGCAAAAAGCTGTAGCCCCTAGCTTAGCACACTTACCATCTTCCTCCTCCTCTCTGCAATCTGCTCCTCTGATTCCATCTCTACTTCATTGCTAACGGAGGTTTTGTCTTCTAGATCCTCATATAACTCAGGATCCTGTAAGAGGAGGGGAGAGTGGGGTATGGCGCTTTATCATGGCTGATCATTCAGTCTGGCTACAGACTAGAGGGAGACAGGTAAGAGTGGAGGAGAGGGGAGGTGAGGGAGAGAGGGAACAGCAGAGGGGAGTAACCTGGAAAGATACAGGGGAAGTATTTTCTGTGCACAACACCACAGCTCCAAACTTTGTCTTTGGTCATACATAGTGACCTGTTTGGAAGTCATGGTTCAGAACAGCACCCTCTTACAACAACATGAACGGTACAGCAGCTGTCATCTTGTGCACTGCCTTGCGTAATCGTGATGCTTTTTATGCATTTAAGCTCCTTTGTTGGGACATCACATATCACCAGTCTTTCTTTACAGCAGTGAAACGCTTCTATGCTTCTGAATGCCTAAACCAGTCTTACCTCATACAGCTTAAGATGTGTGACACAATGGACTGACATGTAAATGGTCAAGCAGGTCAAGCACCAATTTGTCAAATACTATTTCACACAAACAAGATTTCTCTGAATTCCAGCTTGTGAATAAACAAAAAAAATGGTGTGGGCACAGAAAGTTAATAATGCTATTCTGGAATAGATGAGAGAAGAAACTTTAAAATCAGTTGACTGTGTTAAATATGTATACTGCAGCACATCTCTGCCAGATATGTGGTACAAAATATGCAGTAAAGTCTGAATGATGATGTCAAACTTGTTATTAGTTGGAAGGACAAAGAAGAAACCAAAGACGATGTATAGTAATCAAGTGAAAATGGAAAACCATGCGACGTGACCATTTCACAGAGATCAATCAAAATTGCATGCATGGACCAAAAGGCCAAATATATATTAACAAAACATATGCTGTAGTATAAAAAGAAAGTCAAACATACGAGGAGTAATGTGCTAAAGGGTGACACCGCATTTACTGTGATGCTAGTAAAAGTGCAATCTTGCCTGGTTGTTTGAGATGGAAAGGCGAAGAGGAGAGAGTTTTCTCTGCTTGCCGTCGCCTGCACTCTTGCCCTTCCCCTCGCCGTCCAAACCCACGTTCTGATTTTGGCCCTGGTCATCCCGGGCTGCCTCCTTGTCCTTGCGACTCCCTCTGCGCCTGCCTACAGAACCCAGGTTCTCTGTGGGCTCCTGATTGTGCTTGAGCACTGGGCACTCCTGGTTCCCCTTCACACAGGCACAGTCCACCTTGTATTTACTGGAAATATTAAGGAAAGAGAAGGAAAATGTAAAGCAGAATGTTAAGTTCAAAGCTGAACTGACATTGCTTTGCTACATGTTTCAGCATGTTACACTTATTCCTTATAACTCACCAGCTGCCATAGTCGAAATCAAAACCAATGGTGATCTCTGTGCCCTTGCTGATAGGCCTCAGTGAGTAGATGTATAAATGCAACATGCCATCCTCGATGACGTGTCGCACCTGAGGACAGTTTAGCAAAAAAATAAAAGGTTTTATAACAATGCATTAGATATATGTTTAACAACCAAAACAGGCAACTCATTCAATATTTTCTGAATGTTTACTTACCTCAGAATTAGGGGTGCAGGAGCGACGGATGAAACGTGCTTCATTGCCAAAGCTGCGTGCGTCCACACACATCTCCAGTCCGTCAAATTTTGAATAAAATAACACAAATGGGTATGGCCTAAAAAGGGAAACACACAGAAACAGCAAAATAAAATTAAATACAAAGCATTGCTGCCTATTGTCATTTGTCTGTTTGGCATAAAAACTCAGGAGTATTTGATTTGAATTCATAAACAAATCCAAGAAGATGTCCTTTTGACGAGTGACCAGCATTCTGACCTCTTAAAGAAGTATCCATTGGCCTCAAACTGCTGTCGAAGCATGAACTTTCCCCTGTACTCAATGATGAGGGAATCTGGGGCCAAGTCCCGAACCGCCTTTAGGATCTTCTTGTTCTTCTGAACTTGACTCTAAAAAAACAAACAAACAAAAAAAAACAACTCTAACCAGTCAGCAACTAAATAACAATGATTAAAGTTCAACAGGAAGCCTTAATTGCACGCATTTCATGATCACTACATATTTTACAAGCTTTTGTGAGGAATAACTATATTTTCATGACTTTCACTACAAACTGCTTGAAGAGATGTACCTCCACTGGTGGCTTGAAAGAGGCCGGGTGCGTGTTGTATGCCAGGCTCTTGCCGTCGCCTTGCTCTTTAACACGCAATAGGACCTGGACGTCCTCACTATACTGATTACTGCTAGCCTCCTCGTAACGCTCCATCCATGTCTTGATCTTATAATCCCACAGAGATGGGTGCTCCTTTGGCTCCTGCTCTGGAGCTGCACCCTGAAGGGAAACAGTACACTTGTTACACATAAATCAAGAATTGAAAGAAGATTAAATTGGACAGTGGTTCTGTGTTGCTTTTGTGAGTTTACCTTTACTCGGGAGGATTTTCTGGACCCCTCTCTAAAGGCCTGTCATAGTGTAAAGAAATTGAAACTTTAATCTTAATTGAAGTTCAAGCCTATAACACAGTATGTTCTTAAACTGGTTTCATATTAATTCAAAGCTGACCTTCTTAGCTCGGGCAGAGGAGGCTGGTGGCTCCTTTTCACCACTCTTTTTACGTTTTTTATCTGCCTGCTTATTGCCTAGGCGCCCAGTAGTCAGAGTGATGGTGGAAGGCATGTGCTGGAAGGTAGAGTAGAGCTCTAGTGGCACTTCATCTCCACTTTCTGTAGCACTGGTGTCCCCATCTGAATAAGCAAACACATAACGCATATAAGCAAATTAGTGGTTAAAAGCAAGTATCAGACATAGATACAAAATGCTAAAACTGCTGCAGGTAAAAGTAATATCAAAGTTACAATAAGGGAAAATGAGGCGTGTTACAGAACAGAAGGAAGTAATAGTCTGCAGTTTGTCCAGCAGGTGTCAGTGTGTCTCAGGTTCAAACTGAACAAAATTTGTCTGGCCTGCAGGGGGAGGAGGCAGCACCCTGACATAGGCTACAACCTGCTCTGTTCACTAACAAGCTGTCCATTTACTGCAGCATGAGAAAGCCAGTTACAGCAGGAGTGAAAGCTCTGTGTAAAGCCTTTCATAGAGAACTTCACATCTCACCTCATAACTAGCACCGTGAAACGCAGCTCTTAATGTTTCCTACTTATTCATCCAAATTTGTGTCAATGGCATTTTCAAATATAAACTCAAAAATGAGGTCACCTTTCCTTTTATTCAGTTCAAGACTCAGGCTGGCAACTGTATCTAGGTGGTCTTGCTTACCAGATAAACATTCCCGTTTCCTGGTCTGCAGCAGGATGGCCCTCTCTCTATCTAGGTGTCGTGGTTGGCAGCGTTCACACAGGTACGTCTCAGGAATGTTCTGCCTGTCGATGCCCATGCAGTCTATATGCTGCCAGGCACTAAGAAAATCATAGAGAAAGGTTTTTAATGAACTTAAGTCATTGTAAAATTAACAAGTTTGGGTCTCAGGAGAAACAAAGGCCAGACTTGTTAACTAATTATGATGATAAAATGTCTGGAAAACAATAATTTCATAAGAGAACAACCATGGCTGAAAAAAGACCAGAGTCAACGAAAGTGTGTGACTACTTGTGTCAAGAGGGCTCTTTACCTGCACTTGTCACAGCAGATCATGTAACCGTCATCGTGGGTGAAGCCACAGATGCATCGGGTGATGTCAGCCCCGTAGCTGCCATCCTCTGAGGTGCTGAGCGTGGTGCCCCTGGATGCTTCGTCCTGGCCCCCAGGAACAAACAACCCCCCCTCTCCTTGTCGGATCAACATGGAGGGGGGAGGGGAGGCCGGCGGTGTAGGTGGGGGTCGTGCCCCATAGTTATGGTCCTAATTGAAGGATGAAAGACAAAGATCATGTGGTGTAGGTAAATGCAGTACTGTAGTCTGTAATTTACGAAGAAAAACACAGTTAAATATGTAGTATATTATGATTATTTATATTCATTTTCTGAAGACAAAATGAACAAAACTTAAAGCTGAAGAGGGGATCACAATAACATATATAAGCCTGTGATTCCCAGGTGATGTCATTTAAATAAAGCATATGGCATATTTTTTAAACGTATGTTCTGAGAGTCCAGATTGTTATCAAATATCTTGATTAGTTCATACAATTGTCAAAAAATAAATAATCAATTAGATAATTATAATAAATTAATCAATTCTGAGAAGCTGGGGCTATACATTTATTGTTCAAATGATTAATTATTAGCTGATTAACCTTAACTGATCGTTGCAGATCTAATTTCCTTATTCACAAACAGATGAGGAAGCCATGACAGGACTATGTTCTGTTTTGGTATAGAAGGAAGCTAGTCATACTGCACTGAATGATTAACAGAGAGGGAGGGCTCAACGTATGTAGGTTATTTGTAAGAGAGGGAGAGGAAGCCGAGTGTGAGTACTCACAGCATAAGGCAGACCGATGTAACTGTGGGAATGGTGAGAACTGCTGCTGTAGATCTGATGAGGGTAGCTGGACTTTTCCACCACCACAGGGCTGGCCTCCACCGATTCTGGTCTGCTGGGCAGCAACACAAAGAACACACGTTAAACACACATTACTTTATACTCAAAAACTCTGATGACAAAGTTACATCGATTAACTCATGCGTTGTTTCCCTCCAACAGTGTGAGGAAGCATGTGTGAACCACAAGGCTTAGCAGGGAAGTTAAGCAGCTACAGTTGATGACACAGAGATATAGGGACCAGGGTATAGATGTTATGACTATGAAAGTGACAGTTAAGAGGTCAGGGCAGTAGACCTCAACTGTACACACAACAGCAACACCGTTTTGTGTCACTTAGCCTAAGAGGCCGACAAATAAAATAAATAAATGCCAACATAAATTATGTTTTTATCCCAGAACCACCATCTACAAGGCAGCCTTTCGTCAGAAACATGTGCCGCCTCTCACTCACACACAACAACAAACACAATCATCTTTTCAAGCCTATTCATACCAAACCAGTAAATCCGCTTTGCCCAGGAACAGAGTGCAGTTGAGGAGAGCCTGTTTGGCCGTTTGAGAGCAACCCACCCTTATTATGACATGATTAATCTATTCTTCTGTTGCTGAAGGGGAGGCATTAGAGAAGAGGGAAGTGGAACTGGTAAAACAGAGCATGAGACGAGACAGTCAGGTATGAAGAGGGGCAAAATAAAGGAAGAGAGGGACATAAGGAAAGACTGAGCACTAAATGACAAGTAATGTGCACATGAGATCAAGGCAGTGTCTAAGGTAAGGTGCGGTAGCTATTCGTGTGATAGTCAGATATCAACATGTGATAAAGGTTCAATCATGCAAAAATATCAGCAGATCCTTCTCTTTTAACAAAACTAAAAAGTCAGAGATATAGAAAAACAGTGTAAGTGAGCATGTGACAGCTCATGAACTTGTATCCTTTTCTCTCATTTCCAACTTTGGACATAACACAAAATACAAGAACACCTTACACCAATTAACTCCATGAGGGTTACTGCCAGCACGCTTCCACAAACAGGGCAAAACACAAGGAAAAGCTCACTAAGCATACTGGATCAGATATCCTAACTGAGATGGGAGAGGGACAAAACTAAGACGATGAGGACTGAACAAGCTACGCAGCATTTCTGTATGTAACTCTGTTCAACTTTCTTCACACTGTCACTCCATAACATATTTTGACACCCATATTCAGAAAAGAAGTACAGGGAAAAGAATCAGTCCCATTAGAAGATACAGAAAATAATTATGTAGCAGAAGCTGGAGTACTGACATTAATGAAATTTTAAAATAATCATTTCTACTGCTGCCTTTATTGCTACGTGCTCTAAACTCTTTTTTTTAAGTGTTTCCCAAGTTAAAGTGGTGATACGGTACCTGTGTGAGCTCCCTTCAGCCCTTTTGCTCTTGTTGCATGCCGTAAGAGCACTGTGCAACACTTCCTGTGTGTATTGCTGCTCAAGTACTCATTGTCAAAGTGAAAACGCAAGTGCTGAGGTATGGAGGCGGGTCCAGGGTAAGAGGTGTGTGTATTTGTAAAGATTAACTGCCACAAAGGCAAATGTGTCTGAATGTTTAAGTATGCTGACTTAAAAGGCGGAAGGAGAATTTGAAAATCATACTTGAATTGGCTCGCTGACTTTTGTCCATTAATGATTAACCAGACCAAAGTCTACCCTTCATAGAACAGATTTAAGATCTGGCTGAGGCATGTATCATTCAGCAGTAGGAAAAAGTAGGAAATATTTTATTGATTCAAGACAATTAACTGGAATTGGCGTTTTGCACTCTCACTGTGACTTACAAAAGAATCAGTGAGTGACAGAGACAGAAATGACAGGGGGCTGTCACACAGAGGCACTGAGAGTCAGAGATAGGCAGAAAGCAAACAAGTGGGCCAGCCTGTTCAGTGAGAAGGAAGTAAGACCGTTTTTCAATGCATGTGTGCACACCTGGAGGATTCATATCATTCATGCCTCCACTGCACTCCGGATAGGAAAGGAGGGACTAGAGAATCGGGAAACAGATAAGTGGGAGGGCAACAGACATAAAATCAGTTATAATCATCAAAATAGCTGTGGTCTGTGTTATGCACATTACAAAGGTTTTTAGTGATAGAAAGACAGTGAAATGAAAACATAATTTCTGGGACTTCAAGTTAAAATTAAGTTGGCATGTTGGCGTGTACAATTTATATCTCATAGATATCAGGTATTTAAACAAGAAACAAATGTTCTTTAAAATGCAAACACCTGCTGAGAGAGGGTGAAGAGGCAAAGTGGACGAGCATGGAGAATGGAGAGATCAACAGCAGGGGAGAAAAAGAGCAGCACTCAACACCCAGAGGCAACGCCTTCACTCCTGAAGAGCTCCCACTCGCTGCCATGGCAACACTACGTATTCTTTCAGCGTATGTGCGCAGGCTCTGTGAACACACATACTGCATTAGCCAACAGCTGGTCACACTGCTGCAGACTTCAGGGAGAAAGGAAAGGATGTGTGGCCATTTCTCTAGTGAGTAGCCAGCCCCGCTGTTCCAGACTCGGCTGGCGCACTCACAATACTCTGCAGAGCTCTGTGTATATGTGTGTGTCCAGCTGGGCTCCGTCCTTCTGGTGTGGATGGGACTTGGAGGTGGAAGCCTGTGTTTGAATAAATCTGTAGCAGGCAATCGGACACGGGAATGTGCATGGACAAAGAGTGAGAGAGAGGGAGTCAAGGCACAGGGCTCACTCCTACCCCTAGTGGCAGTAGAGCCCCATGAAGAGGAGTGGGGGGGGGGGTGCAGTGGGACAGTTTAAGACGCCATATCTATGTGAGGGCCAACTGTCACTCAGGACAGTGACCATGGAAACAGGCCCTGCGCAGTGCAGAGGGGAGGGAGGGACTCAAGGGGCAGATACCATGGCAACACAAGCTGTCACAGCAACAGCTCTGATGAAGGCAGAGGGGAGGGTTCTCCCTCCTTTAAAGAGACAGGAGCCCCTCCATAAGTTGATGACGTGTGTTATTCTTTAGTCATACAAGAACCCCTTGCTTCATTTATTTGGCCAGGAAACGCCACAGCAATGTCCTTGACAAGAGTATAGGAAACCAAGAGGAGGGGAAATAGGAAGCTTGTTGCCATGGCTCCATGCACCATTTCTGCTTCACTGAATGCAGTATACACATATACGCCTTAGAAAAGAATCTGGGAAAATAATGTATCTTTTGTATGCTTCAGAGTTAGTTTTAGGGATATAGACTGAACACACAGATCTACAGTTACAGTGAGTTTCATGTGGGTAGATGTGGTTAACGGCTGAGAATATCTTTGTGATTAGCAATAGTTTTGTGCAAGTATAATCAATAGCAAGGTGGAACTGTGCATTAGAGCAGACACTGGGTGGGCCCCGCTTTCATGGACTGCAAATCAGTTTGTAAACATGAGGAAGGTGATCATTTTAAAAGGCAGAACTGGATCAAGCTACCTAAAAAAGATGATAGAACTGCATAGAGAGAGGAGAAGGGGACAGGGACAATAATATCATATAGGAGTGTCAGGTGCATGTAAATAACCCCAAAGAGGAGTGAGAACAGAGGCAAAAAGAATGTGAAAGGTTTTTAGAGAAATGTGAGAAAAGAAACATTGAAACTGAGAATCAAATACTGAGGACGAAGGCCAAAAATGGTATATAATAATGAATGAGGGGGCATAAAAGGTGTGAACAGTGAAGGCTCTGTGTGTTTGTCAGTGTTACTCACTCTGAGCCCGCAGCCATG
>JAUBNQ010000015.1:11774665-11787307 GCA_032353495.1 Ctenopoma kingsleyae
TGAGGGGGCATAAAAGGTGTGAACAGTGAAGGCTCTGTGTGTTTGTCAGTGTTACTCACTCTGAGCCCGCAGCCATGTCCAGGTATGAGGTGTCTGCTGTGTCCACCCCTACTGGGATGACTATGCTCATGACGTTCTCTGCTGATCAGTTCTTGTCCTACTGAGTCCAGAGAATGGTAGTCCAAAACACTGAGGCATGCCAGCCACAGCAGTCATTGCAGACATCTAAGTGCATCCACAAGGCCTGGACATGTAGTAGAAAAGGAGAGGAAAACGTAGACAGACAATAGAGAGAAAACAAAGATAATAGGTTAGAAGTGTGTAGAAGTATCAATGCTAGCAGTCATTGATGATCAACTGAACAATGTGTCATTTCTTTCATTCCATGATCAAAGCACTTGAAATGCTCCAGTAATTACCTGAAATTACAAATCATAGTGAAAACTGGGTATTTCCAGCACATGTTAATGCATGATTCATACTTTCAGACCATGAACAATGTTTGACAGGGAAGTGGTTAAAAGGAATTTCCCCTCTGACAAAGCTGGGGTATTGACTGATGAAAAGCGAGAAGATTCGATCTTGTAAGGTGAAGCCTGAGCTGCTGCTGTGAGTTGCGTTAAAGCGACCTCTACACACTATCTGCCAGGAATGCAGAAAGCTGCACTGTAAGAAAGCTTCCACAAAGGGGAGCAAGAGAAAACAGAGCAGCCAGGCGCCATGAAAGGAGGGAGAAAATGCAACACAGAAGCCATTTTTCCCCCCTTCGACTGAATATTGCTACCCTATTCTAAACAATCACACACGCTCTCATCCTAGTAAAAAAAACAACAACTAAAAAACAACACACACACACACAAAATCCTTAACACTGTAATTACTCATCCACACATTTCACTGACAGGAAAGCTTGTTTTTATCATTGCTACTGTTAGCATCTCTAGCAATGCACATGAAAAAAGCAGCTGTGATAGAAGTCAATTATTGACTACATTAGGTGCCAGGATATAAATCTAGTGTTGCGTTGGCCCCTATGTAGGAACTCGGAATGGTCGATTGGAATAGAAAGACTAAATTATAAACGGGAAATAGCACTAATAGGAATATCAAGCCATGTATTTGTGCCCAGTGTGAATCCAGACAGGAGCATATGTGTCAGTGTGGCTGCCCCTGATATGCAGAGCTCTGTTGATAAGCGGGATTAGTAGGAGGGACAGATGCCGAGACAAAATAGGCTGGAGGTCACACCTCCGCCTGCTCATGCACACTGGGGCCAAACAAAGGCTCAGATCAAGGCTCAGGGTGTAGCTGGGAGAGGGGTTACAAACCAAGGATATGTCATGCATCGAGTAGGGACATATTTCACACACTTAGCAAGCAACAACACATAGAGTAAAACATGCCTCTGCATGCCTATGAGGCATCAGTCTGTTCTGTCCTAAGCATGTCCTCTAAAACACTCAAACAAATGCATGTTTACATACATGCAATGCATCTCTCCAAGAAAGTTGAATTTCATCATCAGGTTAACTGTCAACCCTGACTGCACTCAAGGTAGCTCTCATAGTTCACAGAGGAAAACACAGCAGAATATAAAAAAAACAAAGGAAACTGGCTGTAAGAGTAATTTCAGGTACTAATTCACCCAAAGCACTGTTAGAGCCAACAGGGCTGGTGAGAGGCTCACAGACCTGACAGCTGTCAGCTCCAGGCTTAATTAATAGGAGGAAGAAGACCCCTGTGAGCCAGCCAAGTACTGATGGGACCATCTTCCAAATTCGTATCTGATTCTGTGTGCAGTGACTGGGTTAAACAGCATGGCTGTATCACAGACAGAGGTATTTCATGATGGAAGCTGATGTAACCACAACCACTCTCTTTCAGAAAGGATATGGCAGTTTGCCAAAAACAAGTACTGAACTGAGACTCCCTCCTCCTTTGTATTATCTGAGAGGCCCAGTATGTTTTAGCACTGGTAAATGGCTTCTCTTCTAAGCAGCCCGTTTGTTCCCTCATATACAAGGTTTGTCTCCACTTCATCCAGGGAATCCTGCTGTCACTACAAAGGAATGCACACACAAGGGCACATTCACAGAGATACCCCTCCCCATCCACAGACAGATAACCTCTCGCCCTGTCCTTTCAAACATTCCTCTATAAGGAGGCTTTTATAGCAGGTTACAAACACACTTGCACTGCGCTGCAGCCAGACACAGTCAAGACTGACAAAAGGCGGTGGGAAAAAGAAAAACAAGTACAGTACAGCAGCATTCCTAACTAAATCTGAGCTGTGCTGCGACTGCTTCTGCCTGCTCCTCCCACTTCCTCTAGAAGAGCTGTCCATCACCCTGCAGAAACACAGCCAAAGAAAGAAAAAAAAAATACACCACCCCCATTCCTGAGCCCAGTCACACCTCCCAGCCGGATTTCTGTTCCTCCCATGTGCACTTCCTAAATAAACCTGAGACAGTAACAGAGCGGAGAGGATGGGGAGTGTCGCAGCCACAGTTCCTAATTACAAGCAGGCAGAGAGAAACCATTTAAAGCCACCTTTAGCCATCGCTGTTATGGAAACACAAGAGAGTAAGGGGTGGGGAAATGAGGAACATGCACAGGGGAGGGTGAGTACAAGAGAGACAGACATAGAATACCATACAGCAAATGTGGATAACAGTAAAATGAACCGCAAGATGATATCTTGTTCCTCTACAACTGTTCACCTTAAATCTGATTTCCCTTCACTGTGGGAAGCTTTACAATTCATCCACAGCCCCTCCCTTTCAGAGGGCAGCGGGGTGGGGGAGGTGCACATGGGGTCTGTCTGACAGTGACGCTACACAGCCTAGACCTGGGCAGGCTCTGGGTGGCAGAGTGGAGCACATAACGTAACCCAGTCTTTGCTTTCTCCTCCTTCCCTCCCTCAGTCAGGGGACACAGTCACGTCATTGTGTGGGGAATAACTATCCTTTTAAGAAGAACTGCACTGAAGTCAGTGAGGGAAAACCCACACTATCACACTCAAACCATGCCACTACAGACAGTAGCTTCCCTTTCTCCTCAGTTTATTACCACTGTTCTACGTGTAACAGTGTTTTCATTATTGTTTTTGCAGCCAAGTCTTAGCAGATTATGTTTTCGATGAGTAGGAGGAGCAACAGAAAATAAGAGATTCCAACCAAATCCCACAGCCCCCCTGCCAAGCTGATGTGACTTCACACCATCCTCATTGCTGGCTGTAATGACTCAGCTCATAAACAAACAGATAAAACACACTCATACAAATACAGTCATGTACACAGGAAGCATGACCCAGATGGAATGTAGGCCTGGTCCTCTCACAGTGGCCACCTTGGGACATATTGCATCTGCCCTATTCTTCATAAATCAGTGTGCCCATAGCTGCCAGTGCTCCCTCTACACTCAAGCACTGTAGGTGCAGCCATACATCAATATAGGACGGGATATGGATGAGAGCATTCACACAGGCAATTTTGTGGCTACAGTGGGAACTGTGTTGTTGCAATATCCTACTGTAACAGCAGCCTACTTAAAATTCAGATGAAGTGGTGAAAGTCAGTGTATTTACATCCACTCAAGTAACCAGGTTACAATCAGCTTTCTCGAGTAAGCCGATTTCCTAACTGTCATGTAAATGGGAAACCTAGTTACTGTAATCAGGGTAGTGGATTAGAGAAACCTGGTTTCTCCCAGAGAACTCAGATTACTCTACCATGTATACGCGTAACTGAGTTTGTAGTCTACTTTTTACAAGAGCGCATGTGCATGACAAAGGCTGCAGACACTCACACACTACTTTCAGCAGAGAGGAGATGCTGAATGAAAGGGGAAATCATTATACGCAGTGATGCTGCTTCGTTTTTAAATCAAGACCACCCAAATTCTGACTAAAACTTTAATTCAATTTGTGCTGTAAAAAGGAGCGATGTGACTATGTGTGTCTCTCTCACAGCACTGTCAGCTTCCCTGACACACTCAAGAAGCTGTCTTTTTCAACTCTATACAGTTAAAATCTGTGAACCATGCTTCCAAAAATCAGCCCAAAGTAGAGGAGATATCCAATTACTCATCTGCTGTATGTATATGCAGATTTCCAGTAACCAGGTTGCTTAGATTCATGTAAATTTGTTCCCCAATTACCTGAGAATCCTGGTTTCTCTGAGTAACCTGGTGTACCCTAACTAGCAACTAGTAAGCAATAAACAATGAGGGCCAGCACCATGTCAGTCTGACTGAGTAAGAAATTACAGGAGTGCTTCATGGTTACATATTAATTTCATACTGGTTATGGAGTTGTCCTTGACGAGTGTGTCACAACAGGCTTATTTAGTAACATGGTATTGTCTCGGTGATTTAAGACCCTTGTGTGGTTGTGTTGTTGGTAAAATGTTTGATGTAATAAGATGAAAGACAAATAATCACACAAAAAAACAAATATGAAAATCCAATTTTTCTGTGCTCAATTCAAATAGTCAGGCTGTGAGTGGAATGGAACACGGTCTAGCAGCAAAGCTGGGGCAGCCCTCCTGTAGTCTGAGTAATGTCTGTTCAGGAGAACCCCGGAGGCACAATTTCTCCATCTCCCTCTCGCTCCTGCTTACATAGTATCACAGACTATGTACAGTCAAGTGTGGGTTCCTTTAAACATCTGTAAATTATAGGTATATATATATATATATATATATATATATAATACAAACTGGTATATATGACTTCTCTGTGTGACTGTGCTTGGCCAACGTGACTTTGCCGTATGAAGTAGAGCTTAATTATGAGGGAGTGACTGGCAGGCACATATGCAGCAGGCAGCAAATTAAAGCATCTGGAAAATGCAATGTACAGCTTTCTAAAATGTGAGTTATGTATGTGTCCATATGTGCATTGAAAAAATGTATAACTGCTACTCAGCATCAACAGGACAGAACTGAAAGAACCACTCAGGTCCCATTAAAGCCATGTTTGATGATCAATTTCACGCCTGGACCGCAGTGCTGTTACATCAACACCATCAATGCCATTTCCCCCCTTTATTTGGCCCATCATGCCTTGTATTATTACCCATGAACACTATTGTGATGCTGGCACAGCAACCGGAAGATGGTTAGGGAGGTGTAGTATGGATGTAGCCGCAGTAGATGCAGCCCTATAGCCACCTGTCGGGGAGGCAGCTTGCTAGTTTAAAGAGGGATCTGTTACGGCCCAGCTAGCAGCACAAAAACAGGTCACCTGAGTCTTGGCTTCTCCTCCCAGCTGGGATGCCATGTGACTTTGCTGGGTCCCACTGCCAGGCAGCTTTTTTTCTGTGTCTCTCAGGGTCTGGGTACCACACAAGTGAGATCACTGGGGACCAAGCCACAGCCACACAGCTTAACTCCAAATGGCAAGATGTGTATCTAGAAAAAAACACACTTAAAACTACAGAGGTGCTACTGTTTCAGGGAAGAGATTATTGTCAGGAGACGGGGAAGACAAAAAGAGCTCTTACTAGTATAGTAGGAATGTCAAAGAGGAAGCTGGTGAGTCTGTGGCCTTCATCTGACCTATCAATATGTCAATACACCTGCAGACATCCTTTACTTGCTCGACTTCTTTATTGTCTCTAACATACTCTCTTGACTGAGTACACCGAAAAATGAAATAGTTTAGTGCTCAGCTTGGGGTTTTTGATCGTATGTGTGTGAGATTCTGTCTAGGGGTTAAGGCAAGAGAAGGTGTGTCACCTGAGACTGCCTCGTCTCCCTGACACCTGCCAGAGTGTTCTGTCTCTACAGTGATGTGTGTGTGTGTGTGTGTGTGTGTGCGTAGCTCATCTGCCATCACCATCTCTGTCAACACAGCAAACAGATACATTTGCTGCACAAGGCAACCAGGCACACATTCACTGGTATTTAACACTGTCAGCCCCATTATCATGTGGACAGAGAAAGCTGAGTGAGTATGAGGACAGAGGTCTCTGTTCCTAGAAGGAAGAACAAGATGACTGGGGATTGTGTGGACTATGTAGCAGAAACTGATTAGGCACCGTAGTGCCCTCTCACTCATCTAGTAATAATAAAAGTTCCACAGAGGAGAGGACCCTTTACCACTTACTACTATGTGAACCATATCCATAGACCATTAAGGTGCTATTTGACATTTATAAGATGTATAATGTTGCAGTGACTTGGAACTGACACTCTTTCAAATAGTATTGTTGGAGTGCTTTAGGGCATGCGGCATGCTTTATTCCTGCTACTGACAGATTCTTTAATCACACATTGTATGATTGTATGATGTATCATTGTACAATACAATTATTAGTCTAACGCTGTCTGACTGCACTGAGGTTAACATTACAACATCCCCAAAGAACAGCTACACAGATATTTACAGTCATATAAATCACTTATGTTGTTGATAGATTGAACAGGAATATAAACATATCAGGGACATCTCTGTATAAGCACATAAAGCCTCCCTAACTCTGAAAAACCTTTACTGTTCACTCAACTTGCATTAAAATTATCAGTAGGAAAGTAGAAAAACAATGCTTTTTGTAAACAGTCACGGACAGGCATTCGAGCTGCACAAAGTGCAAAGTTTGTCCTACAGGGTGACGTAAAGAAAAAGACAGCTGTGCCACCCCATCAAAGGGCTTTGTGAAAGCTAATAGACCTGAAAACACTATCATGACAACTCGCTTTAATCAGGATCTGTATATGTACATTTTCAGTATTTGATGGTACTTGACTTGATATGCAATTTTATTGGAACACTGAAAACAGAAGCGGTCAAAGGAAGGCTACATGCAGCACACATATGGCCTACAGCGTTAACAAACATTCAATTTGAAGAAACATATCCTTTTATATGAGATCGGGCTGAGGCACTCTGAGGGATTAGTGCAACTGAAGGCTATTGTATTACCTTGAGAAAAATAAATATCAGATCAAAACATTTCCTCTGACATTCCTAGCATTCTAAAATAAATTAAATATCCAGCTACTCTGTGTATTTGAATGTGTTGCACACACTCACTATGAACCTCAGACTATCTCTCTTAACTAACATGTAAATACAAAGTGCTGATTATTCCACACCATAACTAACTACCCCCAAACCCCTGGGTTACAATAACACCCTTGGTAAGAAGGTATACTGAAAACAATACTGATGAGCAAAATTACATTTTATTGTTAAAGATGGAGTAGAAGGAGTAAAGATGATTTCAGGCGATGATATGGGGCAAAACAATTGTGCACGAAATGTAATTCGACAAAGAGAAAGCCTGTACCATAATACCACTAATTTAATGACTTCAAACTGATGTAAACGACATTTCTCTCAGTCACATATACTTCTGACTGTTTTCCTATGACAATGATCTCTATGTCCGAGCAGGCAAAATTACGAGAAACATGAGCAATAGGATAAGACGTGACGCATACATGGATACTATGTTTTTCGTTTTGGGAATAGGCACGGCGGCATCCGTGACGGTAACTATGACACGTCTAAAAGCGCAGTGTTACCCAAGTATGATTTTCATTGTTTGACGTTATTCTTATGCCTAAGCTCAACTAAAATAAAAATAATGTGTTGTGTAGTTGCTTCACAGTGAGTATGTCGGCGCTGCAGTCAGTTCTGCCAATAGGGGTGTGGAGGGTACAACGTTGCTATTATGTTACCACAACACCCTGGTGCTGTCGCCATTTTCATAGCGCCTTTCTCGGGACGGCGAGACAACCGTGTGGCCAGGGGAGCCTCGCCATGGAAAGAAAATGCCCAAGAATGCATTCAAACGCCTCTTTCATACACTCTACCTTAAGTATCACTCTGTCGGTACAGTCTCTGTGTTGTTACCGTTTGGGGTTTTTTGTGAAGTCGTCGAAAGCAGAGCCAGTAAGCTAATCGGCTAGCAATTATGAACAGCAATGGCCTCTGTAGCAGGCTAGATGTAACGTTAATGGTATTCGGAGCAGCCACACAATCCAAGCGCGACTTTTATATCTCAAGCAGGTAGCTAAAGCAGCACCGTTTACAACAGCAAAGCTTTAAATCTCTGTCAATATTAGGCCACGAATAAAGGCCAAAAATAACCGTGCAGAGCAGCATACAAAGCTAGCAGTATCCAGCGGAAGCTAACGGCATAATGCGTAGAGGGTTAAAGTTAGCAAAGTAAGCTAGCACAGACACTAAAGAAGTGGATTATACTTGGCTCGTCACGGACTGCAAAGAGCGACAGCAACGTTGAAAGATGACTGCTCGGGGCAAACTAAAGCAGACTGTACTTTCATATAGTATATGTGTTTCAGATAGGGAAGAGCAACCAATTGCGAGAGTATAGTTCCAGCATGGCTAGGGTTGCCTATGAAGATAGAGTTACAAATTGTATGACTAGGGCGAGATACCCAAATGGAACACCCCCTCCCCCATGCTTGCAGCATTTGAACCCAATACACCCTCAGTTTAAATTGAGGGATCGCGAAATGTACATTTGGGTCAAATTATAACAAAATAAGACCAATGTGTTCCTTGTTTGACATTTGATCCATTCTTGATCTCATCTGATCATAACCGCGATTCTATAAAAGCTCGGCAGCCTATTACTGCGCAATGTAGCCGGGCATGTAAGTTATTTTAACAGCTGGTTTTGCTTTGAGCAAACTGGGACAGAACAGACTAAACGTTTTCATATATCGTTTTGCATGCAAACGCGTATTGTTCTCTGGCTTTGAACAGTGGCATTGTAAGAGATTTCGCTGAACGGAAACAATGTCCCGTGCTCTGGGTGAGCAGGATGCGAGCCACAACGACAAATTCAAGTTTGTAACTAATGCTAAATTTACTGTTTTCTTGCTGGGTAACAGTGTTGCAAATGGTAAGATCAGATGCAACTGCAGTTGCTAATATCTAATGGATAGGAAATTAAATGACTGGAATTAAAGCGTGCAGCGTTATATTAGGAGGTCGCTTTATTTACATTATAACGGATCAAACCGTGCGCAATATGGTCTGCAGTGCCACTGTGTCAAACTAAACATCAACTGTTGTCGCCCTGTGACTCTAGTTATACTAGCTAAACGTGTGAATAATAATATGTCGTATTTTAGAGGGCAAGTTCACTGCTGGTAATGTAACAGTTGTTGGCGGAGTCTGGGCGAAGACGTTACACGTTTGGCTATGGAATAGACAATCTAAATGCAGCGTTTTCATTTCACGGTATCCATAAAGTTAAATTGTAATGGGAAGTATGCCGCTTTAACTATGTGGTAAACAATTATGTTGATCAGAAAGATCTGTAAATATTTTTTACCAGATAACTTTGTATGACGTCTCATTTATTGCCACACTACCAACGAAAAGTCAGAGCCCTGTTCGGTCTATGTCAAGCTAACGTTAATTTGAGCTAGTAGCATGCGCTAGCTAGCAAGTGGTGTCTTGGCGATACGCTTGACAACTTGACACTTAGGCCTACACTAGAAACTTGCGTCATCTAGGTAGTGGTTTTCAATTTTTGATTAAGGCAAATATGAGCGAAAATGGACGTAGCATCTATACATCCTGAAGTAACGGTGTTCATCAGCCAGCTGGAAAGCCAAACTCAACTGACAGTACAACTACATTAGCCAGCACCAGCATGATGCACCTAGCCAGCTAACTAAAGCCATCAATCGCGTTTCAGGTCGGATTTGTGCTCATTCTACTACTAACTCTTAATGCAGTTTGCTTACCGTTTTATGTTCACTCTGGAGGACCCGAACAACGAATAAGGGGACCTGGGTTAGACCCCCGTCGCTTTCCACAGAGCTTCCACAACCAAAACAATACTTCTGTCCACACACTGCGGATCCCTAGCAAAGCTTTAAAATGTTTGTATATAAACGTATCCTCTAAAGTGTCCTTTTCTGTGAAAAATCCCCTGCTCTTGTTGTACGCGGGGACCTTAATTTGAGTAGAAATAATTTCGAAACGTTAAAACTGCTCTAATCAACGGCGACTTTTAGAAATTAGATCCTCTCAAACCAGTCTCTTTTCCCTTTGCAAAAATGGCGGCCCTGCCAGGACTGCTGAGACTCCGCCTCCCCCACGAGCCCCCCTCCCTCCCCATCGCTAAACCCGTGCTCCACCCCCACATAGTGCGGGGTTGCACTCCCATTTTTACAGGGGCGCCGTGACCGTGTTAACACGCGCGTTCACGACTGTGATTCCTCAAGTCTGCTATTTCTGTCGGTGACGCTGTGGATTTAACTTGTGCTGCGCTATTTTGGAAAAAGCTCGTCAAATGGACAATTAGTAGAAAGCAATTACCATAGCACGTTTAATATTTTATACGTGATATTTCACAATACAGCTGGTTTAGCCTGTTTGTCAAACAAATGGCTGCACATTGTGCAGGTCATATCGTCACGATCATCTTGTCAAAGTGAAGTCAGCTGTGGGAACGTTTTTTTTATCAGGAGGTCTTGTTTAAACTAGCGTTATTGTTTTTCCCCTCCTGTTTCCTCCTCTTCTTCTTATGGTGAAAAGCTGCAGCGTAACCTTCAATCTCAAGTTTATTTATTAGTAGCCTATTTTTACTCAACGCACACCCTTATACCCAGTTTATATAAAATTTAACTCTTAGTGTATTTTGTAGTTGTTTTGTAGATCCATAAACATACCTACAGCAGCAACAGGGCACCTAAAAAGTTTGACCAGCCCAGATTGTTCATTAATACTGCTATAATTCTTGTTTACAAATCCTAAACGTGTCTTTATTTTGGACCAAAGTTCTTTATTTTACCACTGGCTTGGCTGGAAAAGATCACCTAAATCCACTATCCAACGCAGTAGGAGGTAACTAAGCTGTTATGTAACCCCTTATACAAGAACAGTGTTGAACTGATGTTAAGGACTAGCTGATGAAACAATCACAAATAATATTAAATCACGGAGAAAGAAAACAGACCATAGCCAAAATATAAAGAGGGTTACCATGTAATTGAAGAAATGACACACACCAAATATATATCTCTTTCTCTCTCTATTTATATATAGTAAAAAATAACAAATTCACTGTACTCACAAAGTTTTTAATTAAACTAAATGTATTTATCACACTCGCACTTAAAATTTTAAAACCCCAAATCAAAGCTTTTGCACAATATAATTTGATTTTATATTTTATGTTCCGCAATCACGTTTCTAAAATCATATTTAAAAACCAACACGTTTGACACAGAAAAACAAATAATTCTAGCATTTTTCCGACAGGTTTATTGTTGTGGTAAATCTGTTTCTGTCACCTCTCCAGAAATATGTCTGTAGAAATCCCTTTGACATCATATGCTGAGGGAGGATGTTCTCAACGTTTCCATGTGTTGACCCTCCCCCACCCCAAACCGCATCCACCCGCGCATGCGTACTGCTACAGGACCGCTGCAACCGCTGGTGTTTGGGCAGCCCGGTTGTTTGAAATAAACTTGGGGAAGAACGGAGGTTAAAGTTGTGCTGATCGAGACGCCATCACGGAAGTGTTATGATAAACGGCCGTGGAGAATGCAGCGATCGAACGGTCGCTGTCGACTTTTCGGACAGGTTAATATTAATCCGTGACCGTCATGCCTATCGCGTTGTCGTTAAGAATACTGTCTGACCTCTTTGTGTTAAGATTGTGGCACACAGGCGTCGAGGGTATATTGTTCAAAAGCAGCTGGTGAAAATTGGTCATTTTTGGGAAGTGGTTGGCTTTTGATGACATCATGCAGCTAGTATTTGTGGGCGGGCTCTGAGCTGTGAGGGGAGAGGGGCGCAGCCGGAGAGCAGCGACGACTCGGCGCCATTAGGTAACAATGTGAGTGTGTCATTAATTTAATGAAGAGGCTTCATGATGGTAAAAACCAGATGGGTCGAAGCGATAGTTTATCGTTTGCACATGAAATAGAAAGAGTGTGTGCCTCAGGCGACAAAAGGCGCCTTCTTATCGTTGAAAGAAAATGGTTAGCGTAGTTGACAAGGAACAAGATGGCGTCGATGACTTTTTTTCTGTTACTGCGCGAGACGAGCACTCATGGGCGGCGGCGCCGTGCGCGCTCACGACTCCGCCACAGTGTTGTTATTTCCTGTTTTCGTATGCTGAGATATTCTTATTTAACTTACAACCGCAGCAGCAGACCGCCTGCACATGAGTTTACATTTGTTTGCGGTCGTTATTTGAGTTGGTTTGGACGACAAAACCAAATGTTGGTTTGTAAATGTAAGGACAAAAAAAATCAGATCTAATTCTGTGTAATGTTACATAAGCAGCTGCAACATTTTGTCTCCGCTATTAAACAGTTTGAAGAGTGTAACTGTCGGTGTGCACCACCAAAACAGGACATCATCCGGACTACTTCATCCATTTCCAGCTAGGTATTGCTTTTGACCCCATCTAGCGGGCTAACCAAGTAGAACACGAAGGACTTTACCTCAGTTATAACTACATTTGAAATATTATCACCTTCACACTTCGTTTTTATTGTTAGGCTTTTTGCACGATAAATGCAGCATCACAACTTTTCTATTTTCAATCACGTGTTGCCCGTAGTGGGAAGTAGTGACCTTCACGTAATTAGTAGTTTCAGTGCATTTGCCTGTTGGTGGTGTACCTACTTTTATATTTGC
>JAUBNQ010000015.1:11800219-11813322 GCA_032353495.1 Ctenopoma kingsleyae
CTCAACCGCCTGGCAGCTCTTCTTGCCCGCCGAGCCTGGCACAGCCTCTCCAGTGTGGAGCGAGTGGCCGGGCAGCCAGTCAATCCAACTCCGCACCCACTTCCCTGAGATTTCACTGGCTTGCTGCCACTGACTGGCTCCTCCTGCAGAGTAAATATCAAAACATATTTAATGGAGTGAAGTGTCTCCTAAGGTTAGTCATTAACACTTCCATAAATTGGCTGGTAGAAAATGCTGCCAACATTTGAATAATTTTCTCTTTATTCACATTTCAGCGTAGCTGTCCTGTGCATCCTGTGTGTAGGATGTGTGGCTGGTCTATGCTGTGTTGTACGTAGAGTAACAAAGACCAGCAGACAGAAGAACACATAATAAATGTTATAAACTGAATACTTATTAGTCAAAACAGATCCAGCGTATCATTAGAGTATCATTAAACAGGGCAAAAAAACTCCTGTGGGAAAAAGTTACATTCTCAATCTGGTAAAAATTATGTTAATATGAAGTTAATTCGTCGCAGTACTGTGTATTTCTTTTTGAAAATGAGAGACATACTGTTAGTAACATTACACATGGTGTAAACATACAAATTTTCACAACAAGGCTTTAATTAACTGGACACTTGTGAATAAAAGACATCATCTCGTATAAAATTATACTGCACACCACGGTGAGGTTTAGTAACACCTATTTACAAGATCGTTTGGCTAAACAAACTCCAGTTTTCTGTGGCAAATTGCAATTTTTATGTAAAACCTGAACCGATGAATTAGATCAATACCTTTGCGCTCTCCTAAATCCTTCCCTCATCCTTTCTTACCTCCAGGTAGCGAATTTCCTTAGTCAGCTCCTTAATGAGATGGTTGGGCCTGATATTGTCTGGTACCTCACTGCTAGGCTCATTCACCTGCAAAGCCACAAGACAGCACATTCAGGCAGGAGAAGTGAACAGAAAGGCTTCTGTTGTCAGCCACTGACACACATCCAGAAGATAAGAAGAAACAACAGTGGTGACGTCTTCCACTGGAGCTCAGAGTTCAGCTGTGTAACAACAACCGTCTGGACTGAAGATAC
Organism: Ctenopoma kingsleyae; assembly: GCA_032353495.1. Taxonomy (NCBI): domain Eukaryota; kingdom Metazoa; phylum Chordata; class Actinopteri; order Anabantiformes; family Anabantidae; genus Ctenopoma; species Ctenopoma kingsleyae. The sequence goes on from JAUBNQ010000015.1 coordinate 11,801,294, forward strand.
TGAAGGTGACGGTGTATAGATATGACCGTGAGAACACTGTGGCCAACTCTCACCTCTCTTTTCAACCAGGTCCTCAGTGCACTGATTAAAGCCTTGACTCCCTCCACTATGTAGGCTGGTGGCGGACAGTTGTCCTCACGTAAATCTAAAAGAAAAGAAAAATGTTGCACCACATTTAAAACAATATTAAAAGAAAACTCTTTTATTAACTGTCAAAATAACTTTTACTACAGATTTTACATTTAGCTCACTGTTATTTTTCTGATAGGTCTGAAATGTTAAAATCTGACTGACCTTTTAACATTTCCAGGAGGTTCTTGGCCACATACCAACAGATGGCCTCAAAGTAGGGAAACTTAAAGAGGTCTGGGGTTTTCAAACGACGCTCCATTTCATAACACCTATGAACAAATACATGAAACAACCAAACACTTTAGAGATAAAGTAACACACGAGCGCTAGATCAAATCAAAATGAATATAATAAATCCATTTTAATTTTTTTCTGAGCCGTTACCTGAGCTGCATGCCAATATTGAGGTTGTGAAGGAAGTTCCCTCCAAATGCCATGCAATCCTGAGAGGTGAGAACAGCATGGATCCAGCCTGCAGGTGGCGCCAGAGCACAGAAGTTAACAGCTCATCCACTAAATTGACTTGCAGCAACACAACACTCAAAAGCCAAACACACACCATAACACTGGTCACACATGATCAAATATGCACCATGTTAGAGGGGTCTGCAAGAATAAGTGAACGCGTGTATTTACAAGAGAAATATCTCGGCCAAATCCCCAAACATGCACGACACACCCACGTGTACTTACAAAAACAAACTTCTTATCCTCCCAGTCAGACTTGGAGATAAGGTTGTCTTTTACAATGATGTGTCCCCCCTCAGATAAACATGCTCTTTATAGGACAAACTGAGAGAAAGCAGAGGCGGGGGGGAGGCGTAAGACTGATCGACAGGCCTGATAATACTCGGGCTGACTGACCTACTGTGCTCTCTGACCCCCACTTAATTCCCACCTCTCCACACCCTCTCTAGCAAAAGCCCTCTTTTACAATGCTGCTTCAGCCTGCTGAGAAAGCATAGGGCTGGAAGACTAATGGAGGACATCCAGCAGTTGACAAGCTGAACTGAGCTTTGTCTGGCTCAGAGCAGTGGGGGAAGAGCAAAGGAACTCAGCTTACAAAGTCCATTGAGGGTCTGATGGACGGATGGATAATCGTATGACTAGAGCCGTTAGCTTCACTTAAGTGAATGAAAACATATTCTGTTAGAGACATCGTTTTGCCCTCTTAGCATAACTTCTAATTAACAACAACAACAACAAAGCTTGTTGGAGGAATGTAAAATGTCAAAGTCACGTGTTGGAGAAAGCTGTGTCTGTAGCATTACTGTTCCTTTCATCATATTGCACAACAGCTCTGTTTCCCTTCATTTTTCCATTGTAATTATAATCATTAAGAACTGTTTGCCTTGGAGCTCAGGAAGAAACTCCCTCTGTTATTTTCCCTTGGCAATGATAGAGCACTTTCAAGAAGTCTCTTTTTTTCCCCCGGCAGGAGCCCTGTGAACCATGATTTATTTTAACTTCTGAATACACGTGAAAATAAATCCAGACAGGTGAGCTGTGTTGATGAGGAACATTTAACAACAGCTGTACTGTTTGTTTGTGTTTCTGAAATTCGTTTTGATCGGATGCCACAAAGATGGTGTTCATCCAGGGTGTTTTCACACCTAATCTTTTTGGTTTGGTTAAACTGGCTCTGGTGCATTTCCCCTGGTTAGTGCAGTAACAAAGCTGTCAGTCCAACCCTGGTGCAGACCAAACAACTTGAGGGAAAAAAATAAAAAGGGTCTTGGTCTGCATCCAAGCAGGCTGACAGCAGATATATGTATAAAATCAAAGGCTGTTGATAATGGACAGTCCTGAGCAATGATTTTAGGCATTTTAGATGTTTCGGTTCTTAACCATTATGCAATGTCATTACAGGTTACGAATCAGTCCCAATTTCCTTCTACAGCACCACATAAATCCCCAAACATACCGCCAGATCTTCTGATACAAGACCAACAAGGAGTCCTGCAATGGACGGTATGGTCCCCACAGAGCCTTAATCGCAACACCATTGAGTCAATCTGAGATTACATGAAGAAACAGAAGCAACTAAGACACTTCGAACTTCTTCAAGGTTTGTGGAACAACCTAATTAGGTCATGTGATGTATGACCTGTTGTCAGCCTCCAAAAGATTTTCCCTAAATGGGTCCTGAAGATGCACCAACTGTGGAGAAATACATTTGCAGAAACAGCCTAAACAAGCCTTAGTTCATTTGTAAAAAGCTGAAGTGAACATGAACCTGAGGTGAAATAAAAGGCAATTTTTCCCTTTGACTAAATCACATGAACTGTGACACGTGTAAAACGATCCTATAAGTCAGACAGTCAGAAAAGTCAGCACGCAAAAATACAATTACAGACCTGTAGGAATGAGCAGCGTGGTTCCTTGCGGTACAATACACTTGTAGCACTTATCCACTTTGTCACCAAAGAACACTTCACTCTGATTGGGCGAGGAGCTCCATGCCTCATATAGTGCAAGGTTAGCGAGAGTGGGCTTGATCAAGTAGAAGATCTTTTCACCCTGCAAATCCGATGAAGAGAAGCTGGGGTTAACAAAGATCACACTTTGATGACACTTATGATATAGGGTGATTGAGAATGGCAGCAGGGATGAAAACAACCCCAAACACCCACCCACACCCAGCTGAATTTAATGTCAGCTACAGTTGATAGAAGAGACAGAGGGATGAGATCACTACAATGGGCACAGCAGTTCTGCCCCTGGAGCTGTATGATGAATAGATGTGATGTGAGAAGTGAGGTGACCTTTTAGTAACGCTAGCCAATCAGCTGCAACTGTCTGCCCTAAATACCTCGGTTTATTCAAAACACTTCACAAATGTAAGGGCTTAGGCTTGGATGAAACGGCAAACAAATGCTCGTGACTGGTTTGGTCCACACTTACCCATAGAACATGGTACCAGACAGAAGTGCCTCCAAAGTCTATGTGGAAGTCTGTGTAGCTGTCCTTGACACCCATAAGGCAGTACTTCTGGACAAAAGGTTTTGGGAAGAAGGAGTCATCCGGCCAGTAGTTTTCTACCCAGGACATCTTCTGTGCCACGTCAGGAACCTCCACCAACTCTGACATCCTGGGGTGATTGTGAGACAACACAATATATTATATTTTAAAACTACCTCAACTGAACTAACCGGAGGTGCAAGATGGGAAATATATGTGACAGACCTTAAGTATCTAGAAAGTTTCTTTTTTGAATACAACTAAGCTTACATTGCAACGACAGCAAAACAATTTCTAAATTCGGGTGCATAGGAATTGTGTTGCTATTATTATAACGCTCATAACTGAAAGAAAATGTATACAGAATTTTTAAGAACACTGACATGACTGACTTGCACTGCTAGTGTTTATTAGGATACCAACACAGTGAATAAAATGCAGCGTAGCTTACTTAGTGTCAGAGAACTCCAGGCTGATGAGGTTGAGCACCTTGGGTCGATGCAACTTGGTGAAATACTTGACAAACTCACTGAGCTTCATCTTGCTGTCCGCCTGCCGTGCCACATCTATCACATCAATGACTTTGTCACCACCTAGGTTGGAGATAAGCACCGGTAAGTGTATAAAATATTAGATGTGTAGTATGTGATTGAAAATATTTTAGTATTTAATTGGCTGCAGAGTGGGTGTATGGTTCACTGGGGTCAGCAGCAGCCTGCTGGCATCTCCATGTGCTTTTAAAGATCAAGCCCTGAGGGAAACTGGCATCAATATGGCAGTATGGGGAGGGGCTGTACCGAGAGGCAAGTGAGACAATCTGTCAATCTGTCCAGACCAGCAGTCCCCGAGGAGGGGGAGTGGGTGGAGGTGAGAGGGTTAGTGCGTTTAATGCCCGTGTGTGTAGGAGAACTCAAGCATAAAGAGAAACACATATATTGATGTGAGAAGGAGTGCAAAAGATGCATGTGGTGTGTTTACACGTATGAGACAGAAAACAGATGTTCAAAAAGGAAAAAAATAGTCAATGCAGAGGCTTGTAACACAGAGCTAACAGTTGGGACACTACAAATCACACTTGGGTGACATGCAGGGCCGGAAGTAGAACCAGGGTGTGCGTAGCGAGACAGCTGGTTGCTGTATTTTACCCACACCCCTCCCACACACCTTTTTTATTACCCCTTTGCATGTTCTCTTTTTCCTCTCTTTCTCTCTCTCTCTCTCTCTCTCTGTCTGTCTCACTGACATGCACTTGCACACACAAACACCTCTGAAGCCCAGCTGGCCAGCATCTGATGACAGAGAACAGCTGGAGCAGAGGCCGTCAGTCACACAGTGAGAGGTAAAGCTGCCTGTAAACCACACAACACCAAACACCAGCTTCAAAAAACACAACAGCAGGAAGGAGAAGAAGAAAACAACTTCAATAAATAAAAAAACAAACAAACAACAGCTCTGCTTAACCACCTCAAGAGGCACTTGAGCTACCTTATGTATGCATATCTGATTTATGCAGCTTGGTGTTATTTCAATCAAATGTTGGATCTAAACACTGGTTTTGACTCAGACAAACACTGACTTCTGGGAGATCACTAAATATACATTTAAAGATCCAACTTGCTGAGTGCTGATGTCACCGAAGGTTGATTATATCATCTTCCAAATCTTGTATTGTGTCACATTTCATTAAATTGAATATATCTATGTCTCTATATTTTATTCCTCATTTTCTTTACTTTTTGTTCAAAACAATGTGCCTGTGAATAAACACTAGTACCAGTCTACCCGTTCCACAAACATGTGGTATGGAGGAAAAATAAAGCCATAGACTTACATTTTTGGACGATGTTTATCATACCAACTTTCAGTACAAGCTGTTTATGCAACCTCCATCATAACATTAACACTGGCATTTTTTAGCTCTCCAGCACTGAGCCCAATCATTGACCACACACTAAGCTGACCCCACAACTGCTTCCAGTCTATTGAGTCACAGAGAACATGAGCGTTCACTTCTGTTCTGTTGTCTTTGACTGCAAGAAATGTAACCCAACACTCAGTCCCTGGTCACAACACCTGTGCCTTTGCTTAATGCTCAATAGGGCATGGGAGAGAGAGAGATGAGTGAGAGAGGGAGTCTGTAATTTGAATTTAATGATAAAAAACACCGGTGGGCTCGGTAATGGGCTTGTAATAGGAGCTGGGAAGTAGCAGTCTGTTTCAGTTAGAAGCCCAGTGGTCACAGAGAGGGCAGTGAAAGCTTAGCCGTCACTCATTTAGAACTCATTCAGTCATCATCTGATGCCTGATAAGTGGGTTAAAACCCCATGAACCTGGAGACCTGTTCATATTGACACACAGATGGCGCCTGCTCAGCGATGGCCACTTAGCTGGCCGGTGTTGGGTGGTTTCATTAGCTTTTAAGCAGACTGAAGCTGTGGCATATTCCAATCACAGAGGCCACATCCTTCCCAAAGGATAAACACTAATGTGTTATTGTAAATTTGATACAGCTGATGACAACCATTTCTACGCTGCAGAATAAATTCTGTTCTTTACAAAGTGTCCTTACCCACATACTGCTCCACATCTCTCACAGAGAAAGTAGGGGGTGGTAGTTTGAGTCCCAGGGCCTCCATCTCCGTGATTGCTAAAGGGTAGTTGAAGCCATGCCTCTCCAGGTACCTCTGTGTCACCTGCTCACCTTTCATCCGGATCAGAATCTCTTCACCACTGAAACAAGGTCATAGGTTCACAAATTTTTATGCATTGTAATCTCACTAACATAACATCAGAATCACTGCCCCACAAAGAGCATCTCTGTCACTGTTCAAAAGCTGGTTCAAACGTAAGTGAGGTTCATAGGTTTACATTAAGGGGTTACAACATACAGTAGTTTCAGTCTTCACACACAGCCACCAAATCTACACAGTCACCAACATGCATCTCTTCAAAAACTTAACTGCACATGGTTACAGTGATTACTGCAACTGTGATTGGGTAGTTTGGGCTGCTTGTGGTTTCTCCAACAAGCTCATAGTGCTGCTGGTAGTGAAGGCAATATTAAGCAAGTTTAAGAATGGTTTGACTTTCTGCTGTGTTTTTTTTTAAAATAACAAATCTAGGAAATCCATCCCTAAAGCAACATGTCTGCTTTCAACAACTCACTTCACATTACAAGTATGTAAATGGTCTGCACTTATATAGCACGTTTCCACCTATTGGAAATACTGTATGTCAACTGTATGGTATATAATAGGTAACTGGGTGTAAATTTGGTTCTTTAGTGTAAATTATTTAAAAGTTCATCATCGCTATATAAAACAAACCTAATAAAAGAACATAACACAACACCGTTACTATAAATAACATAAGTAATTTACAACTCAGCCTGATCAGGTGCAACACATTAGTCAAGTGATTCAGTGGCGCTATCAGCAGCCAGGAAATCTGTATTTGGTTAAGCAGACATGGCTAAAGCTTGACCCTTGTTGGCTGGGTTAATAGGCAAGGCAATTTATGTGCATGTATTCAAAGGGATATCTACCTGGGGAAGGTCCTGTTCTGCAGCTCCTTGACAAACACAGAGGTGCCGGCCTGCACCGGCTTTGATCCATCATCTGGCTCTGTGTAGTCATGCCTATGCCAGTTGTTGCGCTTTTTCACTGCAACAAACAGAGGCATTGGAGGTTGACAGGGTTAGTTCAGTCTAATTTCATCATGTCTGTTCTCCCACAGAGTGGAAAATTATGCACATCACCACCACTTTTTGTATAGACATTAATTCACTACTCGACCCCTGTGCTAAGGGATGGAGGAGCTTGTTCAATAAAACTGGAGGGCTTATAACACCATTCAATTAGCCTGTTAATGTCTGGTCTTTCTGCTCCATCCAAAAGAAAAAAAAAGACTGGGAGGGGAAATACTGAAAGTTACACAAGTAAATAAGGCATAAAATCAGAGGATAGAGTCTGATGAGTGAGATACAAGTTAGGAAAGAGGAATGAAACAAAAAGCATTTCATAAAAGGCCTACTCACTCAGGGAGGGTCCGCGTAAAACATCACAGTTGGGACAGTGGTAAACGTCGATATCCACAGCATGATGCTCTTCTACCTGCACACAGCTAGAAATAGACAGGAGGTACACAGATCAGGGCCACGCTTTCTTTTTCTTCGCACATTTCAGGATTCATTTTTGGACAACTGTTAGCAAGAAATGAAGAATGGTATCTAGTGATCTATAACACAGGCATGCTAACAAAAAAACAAATCTGAGCATGGACAGCATTTCAGGGCTGTCTGGCCTTGTCAAGTTGAAACATTAATCACACTCAAGTTAATGTCAGACTTTGTCAAACCCCCTCATGTGTTACAAGAGGGGAAGTCAAAGGTTACAGGTTTAGATAAACACCCGCAAAGTACAGTTAGGTCTGGAAAATGACCTTTGATCTTTTTTTCTCCCCCAACAAATGTTCTGCAACTGCTGCTATGCTGATCTCTAACAGGAGACTTGAATCACATTTCATTGTCTTTGCACAATAATAAAGTAAGGCCTCAAGAGTCTCACTGGCCTTTTTGTTAATATTACATTCACATTCTATTGTTTGGACCAGCTTTGCAATCAATCAAGTCAGAAAGAAATGTTCACATCAGGCTCCAAGTTGTAATTCAAAGTCAGCAATTTCAGGAATTTCTGACAATCATATCTCCCAGTTGGTGAAAATAACCACAGATGTGTCAACAAACTGAAGGTAAAATGGCTGCAAAATTAAATATTAACATTCACACAATCACTTCAGTTTATTTAAAAAAGCTAAACACATTTGCTTGCATCTGGCTTCACTTGCTAATGAACTGTTCCAAACAAGTAATAGAGCCAAAGTAGCTAAAATCGACAACTTGTGTGACTACAGTGCTAGCAGTGTGGGTAACGATTCCTGAAGACGTCCTGGGTGTTTTCTTGCTGTTCCTATACTGCCTGCATCACTTGAGTTCAACAGAAGGTCAAAACCTCAGCAGGACAAACTGCTTACGCAGTGAGTTTTTTTTCCTCTGTCACACGTTTTCTCCCATGGATCTGCAACAGTGTCACTCACACGACTACCCCCGACTGCCCTGCAACAGCCAAACCACAGGCACCAACACACATGCATTCCTCTGCTTCATACCAGAGCTCCATTCCAGTGCAGCATGGTTGGAACGGCAACCAAACTGCCATTCAGCCTGAACGAATACCAAAAGTTGTGTATGGTTGTGTACCTCAAGCATGTGCAGTGGTCATTTTTCGGGTTAAGTGACATGCACAATGAGGTGGAGAGGTCACACACAAAAGGACCCGCTGAGCTTAACAGGCTACTGTTTTGGTGCTTTGACAACTGATGACAGAAATTGTATTTTATAAGTTTATATGTCCTCACTTGACCTTGTAGGAACCGTAATGCATCTTCTGGCTTGTTCCTAATACTCCTCCTCCACTTAGTGACTGTTGTTTTACTTTGTTTATACACTTACTGGTCTTTCGTACATGCACAAACATTACCAAGATAAAAATTGCATGTTGGACAACATATAGTTTGAAAAATGTGATTTGAAACCAGTTACAATGCACCTAGAACAAACATCCTATTACCTCCAAGTACTATCAATACTATCCTGACTTCTCATAAGACCACAGCCTTGTTTTTCATTCAGCTGATTAAGAAACATGCCACTAAGCACCATTACCTCTGTAATGGCCAACAACAAGGAAGGAATTAGACTATACAATCTATAATAAAATTGCATGCATACTGATGAGAAACACGCTATTTGTCATCTTCAGACCATCATCTTCAACAGCACAGTGACTAGGTATGAGAAACAGGTTTGTTGCTGATATAACCTCTGCTTTTAAATGCTAAAGCCTGAAGGAGGGATGGCCGCTGACCACAGCCTGCTATCAGCTTTGATCTACAAGGAACTGCAGGAAACTGTAAAGGAAATAAAGCTAAGGGCCATTAACTCATCAGGAAGTGGTGAGCTTGTGTGAATACCCTGCACCTCCCCACACCACTCTGCCATGATACATACAAACAGTACCTCCCTCTCCTCAGTTGACTGCATGCAACTTGGTGCTATATCTGGCTGCACAGCAAACATTTACATTGTTGGAAAGAACACCACTCCTAATGCAAACAAGCGTACTGTCAAACTTTCTATTAAGACAGGTAAAAGGGCAATAACATGTATTTAGCTGGCATAAAAAGTCTGAGTGACTTCCTAAAACAAATACATTAGCACATTTACTCAGTAATTCCATGCCAGATGTATCCTTTTTACAAGTTAATTTCTCCTGCACTTCCATAAAAAGGCATCTGTGAAAAAAAAAAAAAGCTTAAATAGCACTCCTGCTCCTGCACGTGAGCAAGCGGATGACCAACAATAACACTGCACAGTGCTTGGCTGTAGTATTAAGCCCAGCTCACATATGTGGAATCTTGGTTCAAACATGTGGCTATTCGCTGAGGAAATCATGAGTCACAGCTCTCTGCCGCCGGGTTCATGGAGATGTGCGACAGCAGTGTGTGTGAGTCTCCAGTGACCTCAGTGTCCTCATTTCACTTGGTACTTTCCTTTATGTAACGCCGCACTGGGTAATCAGGGCACTGTGCCACATTCGCTGGTCTGACTCAGCGTCTGTGTTACCTGTAAAGATTACTACTTATCAAGGCAACCAGGCTTGTGAAAATATGTGAACATGAGACGCAGAAAGTGAAAAGAGAGATAGGAAACTCAGCTAAAAGTAAAAAAGTGCCAAGCATTTCCTGCCTTGCTCGGGCTTGACTGCGTGTTGCATCATCGCAAAGCTGATGAGTGTGCATACGGTTCTTGACCCAATGTGAGGCTCATTTGCTTGGAAAGCAATCAGTGCAAGAATCACATTGGAACTGAACCACTGTTTGCTTAATATTGAAGGAGATAGTGTTATATGTTGTAGGACAACAACAGAACATATTTTAACAGAAGGTGACAGAGAGTACAGTGATTTGTCAGATAAGATCAAAACAAAACCTCGCCTTATTCAGAGGTTCTGTAGCGACACTGCAACAGATTACCAAGCAAAACATCCCTTCCTGGATGTGAGGAGATGTGTGTACTTGGCTAAACCCCCTGCCATCAACAGCCCCCTTTCCTGCACTTCCTCTCATCAAGGGCCTCCTTCCTGTGTGACTGAGAGGGCTTATTCATTAGTTCATGCACTGTGAGGGGTTCATTGTCCTCCATGATCTGTGCAGAAACACAAAGGCTGGAGGAGGGCATTGCCATTATTTTAAGCTCTAAATAACCGCTCTGCATGGGGCAGTGACACGCCTACATTAGGGACCTGGCAGATCCCTAATGGATGGGTGGTAGAGATAGAGAGAGGAGATGAGGACAGTTAAACACACCTGGCTATCTTTTTCTAACCCAGAGAAGTACCTCACTCCTCCGGCCCTTTTCTTAATGCACTCTGAGTTTACATAAACATTGCCGGACCTGGATCTGCCAGGACTCCTGATAGATGGATGGGTGATCTGTCATCTTTGCTGAACTGGTTAAAGTTTAGCTGGCTATGTGTAAAAGTTACCCAACATCTGTGCAGTGGTTATAGCTTGAAGGAGGCTGTGGGCCTCTCTGTAGTCAGATGGTAACAACAACCAAGGAGGATCACTTTGTTGTTCATATGGCATGAGGGAGCCCTGGGGAGTTTCAACAACTTTAGTGTTTTAGGTGCAGGTTGTGTTGCCTTGAGGCTCTGCTTTCACAAGCCTTCAGCATGGCTGTCTTAAGGATTCCAGTGACCCTGTAAAACCTACAAAGTCATCAGTCTTGTGATTGTCTGCAGGTGAAATAAATCACCCAACAAACTGAGTCTGAACTCAAAAAAATGGCTGTTTACAATCATCTCTCTACACTTATTGACAAGCACTATCCATAGCAGGAACTATAGGTTATTGTGCTGAATATGGCACATGAAGTAAACTGTTTTAATTGCACCAAAACAGGGTTATTCATTTTATATTTTAGCCTGCACTCACATTGATTGTTTTTTGACATGATGAGGAAATGTAATGGAAAGATTTCTAAACCAACTTTTGAACTGCAAGGCAGAATTGCTACATCCTTAATATCATAATTCAAACTGACGAGTAATCAATACATAAGGCTGTTGACCCTTAATCAGCATTGATCAAGCTACAAGTAACACAGTTTCCCTGCCCCCCAGAGACAGGCTTACTAATGAATGTAAACATAGCTTTTAACAAGAGCTATGAGGCTGCTCTTTATTTTGGCCAATTAACTCATCAGACATCTAAACAGATAATCTGAAATGTCTCCTTTACGGGCAACAGCGGTAAAGGAAAAAACCTTCCACGTGTCCATCCATCTACTTAGCATAAACACTAAAAAGGCACTCTGTAGAGGCTATCCGTCTCTCTTTAGCATGCACACTGTGCGACATTGACGGATTGTGCATTGAACTTGGCTCGCCAGAGCTCCCATCAATCTTTCCCTCTGTCTCATCAAGCCTCGCTGTTCTATCATCACCCCCACCGTCTATACGTAAAATCAGACAACGTGCAGACTAGAGTTCCCGACACCTACGCCAGGGTAAACCCTGTGATCTGACATGACCCACTGAGGATTTCCAGAAAGCCAACTGCACTCCACAGTGTTGACGTAAATTGGCATCTTGGAAACATTGGAAGCAATCCATTTACAGAGGCAAGTCTTATAATTAGGCGAGTCTCTAAATGGTAAATAGGAGAGTTCAAACAAACATTTGTAATCTAAACCATAGGCTCTAGCAGGCTTTGGTTTCAGTGTCTTGTAAATCCTGCAGGGCAGTGGCATCCAACGTGAGGAGCTGCAAAATAAACCAAACACGTCACAAGGTGTCCAACAGTATTACAGAGAC
>JAUBNQ010000015.1:11837404-11852937 GCA_032353495.1 Ctenopoma kingsleyae
GCTCTTCCGATCTAACATTTTGACCTAACAAGAAAGAAGTTCAGTTACCATTACTCAACTTCCAGATACTTTGAGGACAGTCATTTCTGCTGTTAATCAGCTTCAAATGAGGCCTGAAACAATGCAATCAAATCTATTACAGCACAATGTGCAACAGTGGTTTAACTCTGCAAGAGAGAAAACATTTGGTGGACTCACAGGGAAAGGCTCCTGCCAGCTGGCTCCCACTATGGAGGGTCTGATGATGCCGATGTTGAGCCTGTGTTGCTCCTGCTGCACCACATACTCAGCTAGAGCTTTGGTGTAGGTGTATGTGTTGGGCCTGTCGCCAATGAGCCGTGGTGTGATGTCACGCACAATGCCATCATCCATCCACCTCAAGACAGATTTAAGACTCAAATTACGCTTTGGCATCAAAAATATACTTCATAATCATAATCTGTCATAATACAGATAAACTGTAAAGACTTCTGTCTATAGCCCATTGCATCAGCTACTACTCATCTGGAACCAGGCTAGAACTGATATAAAATTCAAAGTGTTTTTGGTCCTCCTGCATGTTGGGATCAGTCTTTTGTTTGATCAGACATTTGACATTAGGAAATGTGGACATTGTATTTTAGACTAGATTTATTCACAGAATTCTTGCATGGGTGCTTATATTAAAAACACTAAACACCACCATGAAATCTGGCATCTTATTAAAAGGTTTTGCTTTAGGCTTTAATCTCTACACATAACAGCATAGCACAGCATAACAACATCTCTACACTTAACATACAACTTTGCTTGCCAGGTGTAGCAGACACGCCTTTGGAAACAATCTAACTGCACAAACATTTACATTCATCAATTGTCTGAAGACAAATTGATTCCATGCCCTGGAGGCACAAAAAACAGCTTGTTATCCACTTACTCAAGAGACTCGATGAGTTTCTTGGGCTCAACGGGTGGCGGGTAGATGACCTCATCAATGTGCTTGCGGTTGCAGTTTGCATAGGCGGTGGAGATGTGGATGAAGGCCTCAAGGTGGTGCATCTGATGGGCCAGGCTGAGGAGCTGCTGCGTGGCAATCACATTCAGCTGCAGGGCGTGCCTGCCAGAGAGTGAAAAAAAAAAGTGAAAAAAAAAAGTGCATTAAATAGTGTGTGTGGATTAGTAAGTGTACAAATGAGCATGTGTGCACTCTGAAGATTAAATGTGTGTTGGTAGAAGTATGAGGGTGTGTATTTGCCAAACAGCTAATATCTGAGTATTTGCATGGAGAACATTTGTGTTTGCTGATGACTGAGTTTCATTCAAATAAGAATTTGCATGCTAGTATGAATTTGTAGAACATGATCATAAACCGGAGCAGAACGACAGAAGGGATGGTGTCACATAGAGCCAAACAGAGGAAGACAAGACTGAAGCAGAAGAAGGGAAAAAGGCAAACATCTGCTATTTTCATAAATGTGCTGGTCTAGTTTTCACCGTTTTCAGCTTGTACGACCACTCATCCAGCCGTGAGCACTTCAGCAAATACTTCTGGCTCACCATAAAGAACAAAGCTGAAAAATAAACCGTTTTGAAATCCTGATTTGATCCATAATCTGTACAATGTAGTTTTGTACCTCTATCCTTTCATTGCTCCTCCTTAGGTTTTCTGTGGAGTTCTTCTTTATGCATAGTGTGTGTCATTCAAATTGTAAAGCTGTCTGAGGCAAATTTGGGATTGTGACCTATGCAAATGACCAAGTCAGCAGTTGTGCTGGATTTGTATTAGCAGGATGCTCCACTGCATCAATTAAGTGTTTGCAATTTCTCATTTTTAAATCGTCAGCAATGGGAATAAAAACAACTCTTCTGCTAGTGAGAAACAAAAAACTCCAGAACAAATGAATTAAAAATAAAACAGCATGAACATAATGGATTTGATTAAATAATCGTTTAGTCTATAAATGTCCATTAAACTTTCAGAGTGAAAAGCACAAATGGCTCCAATACCCAAACATTCATGTTTAGCAATTAAGTCAAGCAGAAATTACAAACTCAGATAAGTATGACTACACAGAATGTTACTGTACTATGCATAAGCCATCATCAAAGCCAGGGACACATCTCTATGGTACTTTTCATAAATAACCAATTATGAAAACTGTTTAATGCACAAAAGTATTTTCCCCCACCTTCAACAACAATAGGGCCTATACATGCAGCAGCTCACACACCAACACTGTGGGGATCTGTATCAGCTCTGCAGCATCAGTGCAACAGCACAGTGTCCATTTTGCCAGAAGGGACTGAAAGAAACAGTTTAACTGAACACTGCAAGATTTACTGCCTCTGTGCGGAAGACAAAAGGGGGAGGCACAACTAAACATGGACAGCGTGAGTGTTTGTGGCGACCGGTCCACCGACATGAATCAGATGTGGGGCCAGCTTGTTGAAACAAGAAAAGTGGTGAGAGTTGCATCGCGAGGAAGGTAGTTGATGACAGTTACTAGAGGACGAGCTCTGCGTGTGGGTGTCGTTCTCCCCCACCACCTTCTGGGACCATATGCAGGGCATCGTATCAACAGGACAGTCAGGAAAACACAGACCCACCACTGTGCCCCTTCCTGCAGCTGACTCATCACCCATCTGTTTTTGTTCTGACACAGATAAGCTATATAACTGTATAGCTCTCATCATCAAAAGGATAATTCATCACATTTTTCATCAAATCCTGGGTCTAGTTCTAACCAAATTTGACATTTTCTATACCATACAGTTAAAGATCTGACTGAGATATCACCCTGCAAAGTCTCAAACCTTAAACGGACAGAGGTTTCTGACTAATGAGTAATGGCTAAGAGATGACTGAACAAAGAACATGGGCAGTCAAGGCCAGATGAAGAGGGTGGGGGAAGGAGGTGAAGCCCACTGTGACAGAAAGATTGAAGGTGAACAACCTAAAGAGTGAAGAGTCAGGCTAAAGCCAAGCAGCTAAAGCAGGACAGAGATGCAAAAGCAGTAACGGATCAATATAAAGCTGTAGCTACTAACTGAACTGTCACTCAAACCTGAAACTGTCCTGCCGTCATCTCAGCTTTTTGTTTCAAGACTACTTCTTCAACATATTTAACACTAATCCTTAACAGTATCACATGAAAT
Organism: Ctenopoma kingsleyae; assembly: GCA_032353495.1. Taxonomy (NCBI): domain Eukaryota; kingdom Metazoa; phylum Chordata; class Actinopteri; order Anabantiformes; family Anabantidae; genus Ctenopoma; species Ctenopoma kingsleyae. Next base: position 11,840,540 of record JAUBNQ010000015.1, read on the forward strand.
GTCTATTACAGACAGACATTCTGTAGTCCTGCTTTCTGCTTCCTCCGTTTCAAAGCTGATGAGATGGTTTTCTGTTTTCATCCTTTGTTACTTTCCTAAACCTGTAGTTACAAACACTAAAACGCAGTTTTCACAAAGGTTATGCAACAGACTCTGGTGTGGCACTCTTCCTCTTTTAATGAAATGTGATGAAAATATTTCCCAAGTTATATGTAGAAGTTACTCAAACTGATCTTTAGTGTGATTTCAGTTTGTCAATTATACTGAGAGTACCTTGAAAAGAATATGGCCTCAGCCCAAAGCACCTCAGTAGAGCCTCAAACTACAGTATTTTGGTCAAGCTCCCAAGAAACTGGGGTAGTTTGTGTATTTGAAAAGAGAAAGGAGGAGATTTCAATATTCTTTTGTCTAAAACACCACCACCTTCAAACCCCACAAGTTCCATCTACATGGAACAGTCCCTGCAGATTGTTAGAAATACTACAAAAGTGCAGTGAGTAACATATTCTGCTCAGAGCACCTGTCTTCTTCCTGGTCCACTGCCCAACATCCACATTAATAAGCCAGTCAGTTCAGACCGTGTAGGAATTTCTGAACACAATACACTCCATTTCCAAGTACGTGCTCAAGGTCCATCTAAAAATACTTCCTACTAGCTGACGTAACTGAAACAACTGTGACAACTCAACATCTGAATCACCTCCTACGTGTCACTTTGATACCATCATCACATCCATACCAATTAGGATCAGAGCACCGTTTCTATCTGAATAGAGTTACACTGGTCAAACAATAGATGGTAACACTACTACATTTCTTTATAGCCTCATTCTGCTGTATAAACTTTTTTTGTTTTAAATCAAACAGTGGCGGCTGTTCAGTGAGCTGCTTATCATCTGGATTGATGTCTCAAGCAGTTCTTGCGACAAACATTTAGCCAACAATAATGTGAAATGGTGCATGTCTTTGGCATCTTGCGTCAATGAAATTGCAGAAAGCTGCAAGTTGGCACAGAATTTCTAAACAAATGTATCTGAAATGTTTTAGAAAATCCAAGCAGCGGCAGCAGAAAGATTAGTCGGTGAGTGGATTTAAGACGAGTTTGTGCTTATGTATGCAAGAAAGAAAACGAAGGACATCAGTGTTTGTTCGTGCATTAAAATCAACGTGATCCTCACTTGAGGGGCTCGTCGAAGCGGATGGTAGCAGCGCAGTGGAAGACTATGTTGATGCAGGCACTGAGCTTCTCCACATCCTCTGGGCTGATGGCCAGGCCCGGCTGTGTCAGCTCACTGCTGATGGGTATGATCTTCTGGTAGAAGTCGGGGTTGTCCTCCCGCACACGGTCGAAAAGCTGCCAGAGACACAACAGGAAAACAAAGAAACATAAGTTCACAAGCTAAACAAGCCTTCAGCAGTCGCCCAAAAATAATGGTGAACATTGATAAAATGAGACTGGTACAATAAGGGCAGTGAGCCGCACTCTGCACTAGCTGGTTGTGTTATAAAGAGACACTTATGCCCAACATTGGGCACAGTGCCTGTCCACTAATAGGTAATACTGAAATTAAATGTTTAAACTTAAAACATTTTTGGTGTTACAATTTTAAATCTTTGTCCAATACTTTTGTGCTTGGGTTAAAATAATTTGTTATTTTACACAGAATTCAAGCAGATGTGTTTTGGCCAAATTAGCAAAATGATGTACTTGAAGTGCTATCACATTGATGCATTTCAGCTACATTAGTATTCATTCAACCAAAAAAGCTACACAGGCCAGGTAGGCTGTGGGTGTGACAGGGTTGGGTTATGTCTGCAGTACAGACACCATGGACCAATGAATCAGTACCATGAGTCAAACTGAGGTATGTTTCCTGATGAATATCTAACTCTAAAGTCCATGCACTCAGATCAGTGGTCAGACTGGAAAGCTACTCTCCATTGAAGTACACTCCCTGGTGTACACCCAGCACCATCACTTCTGTACATAATATATTTCCAGCACTGAAAGAACAAACATTTGCCCTTCTGTTCAGTGGAATCTGCAGGGAAAGACATGTGGAACATTAAACCCATATGGGAGTGGTTGTAGCTAACAATTCTTTTAAGTATTTATCCATTATCTCTACAGTCAAAGGAAAAACCCAATAGCAAACTGCTCATGTTGTCCACAGGCAAAGATATTCAATTTACAGTAACAAAAACAGCTAATATTTATATTTAAAGGACCTGAAACAGTGCATGTTTGACATTTTTACTCAGAGATAGTCATTCCTCAACTCAGTGTGTACATACTGTATGTAGTGTACACTCATCCACTACATATTCAATGCACATTGAAACATGAAACCAAAAACTAAGCCCTGCTTGTGAGATATTACACCTGTTTACACTGCTGTTAGCTCACCGTGGGCTGCAGAGGACATTCCAACATGGAGGAGGATTAACTGAACTCTTTTCTACATTTACCAGCTCATGTCTCACACGACCTTTGTTGCCAGACACCCACATGCACTGTGCAGGGCAACCAGTACTGCACTGTTGCAGGAGTGTACATGAGACCACTGTGCTGTACTATGAGCAGCAGAGAGTTGGTCAGTTGTCATCCTGTGTCACAAATGTCTCTGCACTTCCAATGAGGATGAGATGAGCGTAGCAATGCCTTTCCACCAATAGGGTTGATGCCTCTGGTAGTGTGGCAGATGCACGGACATTTTCCAGATTGATGATGGCATAAAAGAAAAAAGGGTTAGTAAGAGGACACGGAAGGACTGACAAAGTGAGCATCTATGCTATGATGAAAATGCTGCTGTGGGTCAGTTTCCCCTCACAGGCAGAGCACTCTTGCTTAAGAGGACAGCAGTTAAATTAAAACAGGAGGTTTAAACAGATGTTTATATATTCATGTTTTATATTTTCATTGGACCTCTGCTTTGAACAGCTATGCATCTCTCCAAATACATCAACGTTGCTTTTATAAGACACAAATATGAATCTAGAGTATGTGAAGTCACAATCCAAAATGATTTTCAACTGGAAGAAACAGATGCATGCAATATTTTCTGCATGATAGTGTAGCACTGCTATTATGTAATGCAAAAATAACAGTGTTCCCTCCCTCTGCTCTAGGCCAACAGCTGGCAGTAACAGACCTACAGTCTGCAGAGTGTGCCAGAAGAAGAAGAGATTCAGTGTGCAGCTTTCTCACAAAAATACCAAATCAGCCTGTGTTTTACTGCACAAACAGAACCATGTTTACCGCATGAGTCACAGAGATGTTGTCATGTTATGACCTCAGTTCAACTTCCTCGAGGGTGTGTAGCTTGGCAACAAACCAGCCAATTTCTTTTCAGCCCAACAAAACTTTGTAGAGTGGCAAGAATGGTGAACCCCAGTGGTCCAGATTTTAAATGTACCCAGTTACGTACTGGGCTTCAAATCAATCTTGTAACTCCTAAATATGCAAAAGCACTTTCTACACAACACTACTGCTATGCAGCACTTTGCAAACGTCACGAATGCCAGCTGCACTGCCGAAGTGCTGTTGAGATCAAAATCACTTTCCAGTTCAATAGTAGAATGAGGAACCACAATATGTAGAGTACTTTGTCATTCGATTACTACAGGGAAGTCCCCCTAAGGATTCAAACTGATGATTTTAACTTCAGTTTGCAAGAGTATCTGGTGATATCAAGTCCTACTCGAATATTCACATTTTCCCACAAAATACAGTTCAAACTGAAGTAGGTTGACATTAATATCACCAAAGGTAAGGTAATCTTGATGACCAACAGCTGAAACGGGAATAACAGGCATTAAAAACAAGATTTGCATAATTTATTTCCTTTGAAAAGATTTAGATTAAGAATGAAACATGGAATATTGAGATACATTTACTTAAGAGCAGCTATTGAGCAAGCTGCCAAAAAGTGATACAGAACATAGCCTATGTATTCAGTTCAACTTTGTCATACTTGCATATGAGACACTGATCACCTGCTAAAAATGTTAACAGTAAAATAAATATAATGCTGAACGTGATACGACAAGTACAAATGTTTAAAAGTTCATAAAATTTATTTAACCTTCGAGTAAGTTTTCCACTCCATGACTACTACTCCTTACACAAAAATAGTGAGTGAGAATTTACCAAATTTAAGTCATGGAAAGATCCAGAAGGGAGAAAGTGCATCAGGGTCAGAAGGGAGAATGGGGTCATAGAATGTGGGCTTCAGAGTGCTCTTTGTTATGACACAGGCAGAGGATGGCATTGTGGGATTGTGCAGTTCTTTTGTAAAAAGGCTCTTTGGAGGTCAAGTGGCCTTGTGCCAGTCTTCCACTGCACCCTTCTCCGACCCACGGGCATCAATGAGCAAAATGCCTTGTACAAGATGACAATAGTCCAGCTTGCATTTCCTCAGTGTTTTGTGTTATAACGGTACATTTTGTAGTCAGTCAAACATTTGTCCAGTCTCTATATTAGTCATTGCCACTTCTAAGATTGAGGGAAATTAAGTACCGTTAGTGGAGATTTAAGAAAATTCAAGAAACTCAACACCACTGGCACTTTCCTACCAACCCAGCACCTTGAGATACCATTTAAACAGCCTCTCCTCATTGACAGGCCTTTAACTGGGCTGCACCATTTTCACAGGCCTCTTCAGACATTTACATAAAGAGGAAGTATGACAGAAAATGGCAAGGTTTTTGGCATTGTCCAAAATGTTTGAAAAGTGAGTGTGCCAGTGTTACACAGTAAACAGGACATCTCTCTCTCATTTTAAATTCTACATTTGTCAGTACAAAAATAAAACATTGTGAAAGCTTCAGAGGAAATCTTATGTGAAGAGCATATATTTATATGAGAATATATTTGATTGTAAGACTACTTTGGAGGCTATGATGTGCTCCAAAGTCAAAACATCAGAATCTTAACCAAAAAACAAAACAAAAACATGGGCTCACAAAGCAGATCAGACATGTACAAACCATTTTCTGGTGCAGTTCAGGGACAATGCCTGAAGTACTTTGATTCTGAAAAACACATTGTCAGTTTCCCCCCCATTATTCACATTCATATGGGTTTGAAAGGTAGCTTGTGTCTGCGCCACAGTTAGTCCTTTTTCTGCCAAGTAAGCCAAACAGCACCAATAGGAGGTGAAGAGGCTGGAAAATTTACTGTAGCTAGGGAGGGCCTGACAAAGTGTGTCAGACAGAGGCAATTAATGGCTGCACCCTCAGCGCTGACCTCCATTTCCTGACATGTACCATCTAAATTAGTTGAATAGGATGTGAGCAGGATTACTGGCAAAGAAGACGAAAATGACACCTCCAGCACCGTCAACAATGAGCATAAGCATAAAAGATTATACATTGAGGATGCGGGTAACCACCATTTCTCAGACATCAGCAATGCTCTTCTTCCTCTCTGCAGAAATGGCACAGATCCATTCTGGGAAGGTAAATCAAAGCACAAAACACAATTTGCATGTGGGCCCAGGTGACCTCGTCTGTCTTCAGGTAAACACCATTGACAAATAGCATTATATTTCATGAGTGGTTCACTTAAATGCTGGCTGCCTTTAGTCAACTCTATTAGACAGCTTCTTAAGAGCTTTAAGGGAGTGCTTAAGGAATGCAGGGAGTGATGAAAATGGGGGTGAGGGTTTTTTTCATGTATGGCTCTGGGCCATCACTAACAACTCAATTATAAATATTAATATGATCCAAGTGCCAAGGTTTACAGTCACAACAAATGTAAAGTTGCCGGGCTTGGCGTTTCGTATGCTGGTGGCATCACATTCCAGTCCTTCAGACGGCGACCTCATGCCGAGTCAAGGAGAATTTCATCACACTCCAAGAACAAATGACCAGAAATAAGAGTTTGATTAAACATAAGAAATTAGATAATTAAAGATGAAAGCAGCGATTTGTCACCTTGAGCATGACAGAGTCAGCCAGAACTGATTTAAACAACATTTAGGCATTTGAGTGCTGTAGATGTTAAGGCAAACCTCAGTGAATCATATATACAATCCTTTTTTTTTTTTTTTTTTAAAGATACATTGATCAAATACGTAATGACAAAGACAGCAACATGATTGAGTGCAAATTCCGAAGGTTAATACACTTTCAAGGTAATGACAGTTATTCCTCTAGCATAGTGATGAAAACTGACAGGTATTCCACAGACATAAAAATGTCCTACCCCAGTGGACTTTGGCATCACTCTTAATGATTAGGGTTTGTGAATACAATAGCGTGGCAAAACCCCATTACATTACATCTCAGAGGGCCTTCTGCCACAGATAACTGTGGAAGCATATGGCTGCAAGAAGAGAGGAAACTGGCTGACAGACTCCACATTCTGTGGAGGCACTAGGCTGGGCTACAAGAGTTCCCAGAAGAACTAGGTCTACACTACGCATGTCCATACGGCCTTAATGACTTCAACATTTAATGAGCTAATTTGTTTCATAAACTGAGTTAATTTGCAGCCTAATTATACGCAAAAGCATTGGGTCCCCCTTGCCCCTCTCCCTGGGGAGGAGTTGTAAGGCTACAGGATGCCTTGCAGTCTACTTGCCTGCTGCATCGCACCACAAATACAGTGTGCCAAGCTGTCAGCAACAACCCTTTTCTCTTCAGTGTGTCTGGACAGGACTCGGCAGGAGTCACCACACCTCCCAACTTACTTTCATCACTAGAAGTTGCTGTTTGAGATTGGTCATGTTTCTGAGATGTGTCATTCACAATGCCGCACATCAAGTGTAGAATTGCCCTCATGAGGACTAAAAGCACTACAAGATGTCAGGTCAAGAACAATCTGTTCTCATTTTAAGGGTTGAGTGGTAGATGTTTCAGGTGCATTGGCACCGACAAGATGGCATTAACAACAAGGCAGGATTTTCATTAGCTACACAGAAGACAAGCTTCAGAAAAGCTGCTGTTAGAGTAAGCAGGAATCAATAAAATATATATAAATGTACTGCTACAATGGTTGAAATACTGAAAACCACCTAATGGGCGGGCTGCACTTCAGCATACGTCAGAAGCTGACAACCTCTGGACACCATTCTGGGAGGATAAAGCAGTTTTACTTCCCAACTTCGTAAGTAAAACTTAGTAAGTGAACTGCTTGTTCTGCAGTTGCAACTACAGACATTGAACAATTGTGCACGTACATGCATAAACGTGTTATTGTACACAAGACTCACTATTAAATACTTCAGTTGCATCATATTTCTGGCAATATGCGTGATCTCAGAGGAAGGACATTGCTCAACCTGAGAGTTAAAAAAAAAAAAACACCTAAAAAAAAACCAAAACTGCATTTTCATCAAGGTGCAGATGGCATTTGATTCTGCATGAATCGAACAGTGTGGTTGCTAGCATTAGTGCCTGCGTGAGGAAAATTTCACATTTTGGATCAATTCAGAAAATATCTTCCTGTATTTTTACAACCCCACACAAAACGCAGGTGTGGTTCATTTTCTTTGCCTTCAGCCAAGCTCTGGTATTTCAAACAAAGCTCTGTAACTGTCATACATAATGCCAAAGTGTGACATCAGTAATAACTAGCCATGTCTAGTCTCGAGTTGACATGCCATATCAGGAGCTCAAAAAGAAGAGTGCACCACACCAACAGTCGAAAAAAAAACAACCAAACAAACAAAAACAAAAAAACCCAAACACACACACGAATATACTTTGGTTGTAAAAGAAGTCAATACATGTGGACATAAATCAACCACAACAGCTACTTATTAAATGAGGTCTTGTGTGTTCTCTTCTACTGTACATCAAGCGACACGTCTGAACAAATATGGTGAGCAAACACTAAACCAACTCATCTCAAGGATCCTGCTCTGTAGGCAAAATTCCACAAAATCCCTTGTCCCACCCAAAGCATTCTATCTCCCACCTCTGCAACCAACCACTGAGCCTATCCCTTACAGATGAAGAGGTTGCACAGCCTTAAAGATGAATCAGAGGATGGTAACTGGGATCAACAGTCTGCTGGTGGGCAGGAAAAGCATGTCACAATGCAGGAGAGAGGCACTGTGTACCCAGAGGCCTACTTGTATCAAGTGCCTGACATACCATTCAGTGCCTGGCACTGCAGCAATGGCTGCAGGCATCTAAACATTTCCACTGTATCAGTGTAGCCTGTGCACAGACAGACACAGCGCTTAAATGTCAGATGGTGCAGTGGAGATGCACAGACAATGAGATGCCTATCAGTTTGTCCTTTTCCTGCCCAGGGCAGCTGCCCTGATTGCATCCTTTGAAAAACACCATGGGACAGATCTCTTGGTGGTTACCTAGCAACAGGTAGTAAGAAAGATACTGGCCTGGCTTCAAGGATGAGAGGCGAGGCTACTTGAGAGACAAAACCACTGTTCTCCTTCATGAATTATCTTGATTGTGAATACTATAATACTGACCTGAAGACTCGCATGAATACCAATTGGTACTTAAGGCTTGGTCATGGAAATTTAATGACCTCACTTCTGAATGTGGACCGAGCATGAGTGAGTCTGTACTTGGCAGAGGATCAAGCAATGTCCTGATAGCCACTGTCAAAGTGCCAAATCCAATGGAAATTTGTTGAGGGGGGGGGGTAAACTGCAAACACTACTGGTTGGTGAAATAAATATTGATGTGAGGATGAAGTGTGTTACATATTTGAATAGAAGTTAACTGATGTTCAACAGCAATTCTGAAATATTTGCCATTGATTTTCACTCATCTACTTTTGTGACAAAGAGTTGCTAAATATACCTGTGATATTGTTTTGGGTTTGTCAGGTTTATCAGCAGCTGTTCTAGCTTAACTAATTCAAGTTGACATACTACTAGTAGTATGTTGTAGTAGTAGTAGTAGTAGTAGGTCAATAGTATGTAGTAATTACTTTGCTAATTGATTTCTATTGGTTAATTGTTAAATGTTCGTCTGCCTCAAGGGTCGGCTGGTCTGAGAAGCTTGACTTAACCTTGGCAAAAAGTTGTTGACTTTCTGGAAGTTAGTCTTCTGAACAAGTTTCTGGGGCTTATTACTGTGACCAGTTGCTTTACCTTACCCTTACTTTTTGGTGTTCGGTAATCCACCATCTTTTGTTGTATGCCGTAGTAAATGTCTTAAGTTTTTAACTATTGGTCAGACAAAAATATAAATCCAGGGAATTGTATGATAATTACGCATTCTTATTATGGATTTTCCTTCCTAAAAGCCACAGCTGAGAATGAACATTCAAAACTGTTTGAAATAAAAGTATTCCACTCTGCCACCCACTCTCCTTGCAGTGCAGAAATTACAGGGTGTTAATGGCACTTCTACAGTACATTTGTATTAGAGTGAACTAACTGCATGGTGAGAAAGGTATTCTATGAATTGTGGATGGCTAAGGCATCATGCTCACCTTGACAGAGAGGGAGATAAGAAAAATGCAGCAGTTAAGTACAATAATGAATCCAGCACCAAGGTTTAAAGAGCAGTAAAAATAACTGCCATTACTGAGAGACAGAAAAAGAACTGAATATAGAGAACGTTTAATTTTCGTAGGTGTACTGACAGTTTGAGGCCAACACCAACAACTAAACAGGGCAGCAGCTGTTTCTGAGAACATCAATATGCAACTAATTCGGTCCTCATTAAGGCCAACATAGTTCGGTTTTCGTTGAGTCATGCTGTTCTTGCAGTTTGGCCCGATACACCTGACAACATATTTGAAGCGTATTCCCATCACACCTTACTTCACTTGCTTTTCTACATTTCTCTGATCTCTTTGGTACCCGTCCTTTCCACAACCTCCTCTGTCGTAAAATGTTCCCATCTTCATTATCCTCATTCTCACCTTCTCCTCCTGCTCAAAAACACTGGAAAATGTTTAATGAAATACCTTCCAGTTCCGTTAGCCTTGTATTCTTGATCAGACTCATTTTGCTCTTTGACTCCATGTCTCTACTGAATCACAAAGATGAACTATTGGACTCTTCTGGGGTCATTAAATTTGTGTCACCATGGCAACAGCAGCAGCAGCAGCTGCTATAATTCACAGGCAAATTTCTATTGCTCTGAACATACTTACCACAATGCCTTCTGAACAACCCTGGTTTTGAATGGTGATTTGAATTAACAGCCCACAAGTCAAAAAGTCCCAATACACTGAATGTCACCCAATTTGGTCTCAGAAGTGCTGCTGTAATGGTTTAACAGAAGCATACTCAACAAATGTCTTATTCCTGCCTTCTCCATATTAATGACTGCTCTGAAGTCTCACTAGCACTACAATCTCTAACTGTCAAACAGTCAAACTACAGATGGCAGAACATGTACCCAATGAATGGCATGTACCATACAATTAAAGCAGAAGTCCAAGGTTGAACATATACATTGTTATGGCCATTAGTTTAAACTATTTTAGCTTTTTTTCCCAGAAAAATAATGATGCAGGGTCACTTTTGGCATGCTGGACAGCTGTAAATAAGATATCCATGAGCCTCAGCTGACACAGTTACGGAGACGTAGCCAGTATCTGTGAATCTGTTCAAAGCACTGATGCACCATCACACTTTCCAATTTAATCAAAAACCAACCTAAAAATAACTTGCAGATTCTGTTATGACTTTTAAAAAGCATGATCTGTAGTTTTGAAAAAGTGTACAAGGACCAGTGATTTTATTAAAGAATCAGCAGTTGCTTGTATGCGTGCTATGTATGCTCTTGCAATTAAGTATTGTGTAACAGGCACCTGACAATGCTTATGAAGAAAATGAAATGAAGACTGCATAAAATTCCTCTCTCCTCACATTACAGTTCTATTTTGAGATGAGACAAGACTAGGTTGATAAAACTTCTTCCTCCCCCTGCTTCTCCACATCCTCTCTTCTATATTTCTGTGATGTCTCTGGTACCCATCCACTCTGTCGTAAAACCCACCTGTCTTCATCATCCTCCCTCACCTACTACGGCTACTTTTGACAGACCCATACTGTCATCTTGTGTTTTAAGAAGGGCTAAATCTAACAGTTGCAGTATTTCTGCAGTGGAAATATCAACTCAACCAGTGAAAATATTATAGTTTTTGCAAGCAGACAGTATTGTATAAAAGTAAAAACATTTAACTCTTACCTTGCACTTCATCATGTCTGTGACTCTCTGCTGCATGGACTGCCCGGCTTTGGGTCTGACCAGGATATAGAGAGCTTTGACCTCAGGGCAAGACCGCAACAGCTTCTCCACCAGCACCTTTCCCATGAAGCCAGTGGCTCCTGTGATCAGCACACTCTTGCCAGCGTAGTATTCTGCTATGGACACCATGTTGTTGCCCACTGTGCCACTGCAGATGTCTGTCAGTCTGCTTATTCCGTCTGTTGCCTGTTCTAACCCGTTAAGGTCCTGACTTTCAGACAGTTCCTGCAGAGGAAGGGGAAGATATGAAAATGAGGACTGGCAGCCATAGGCATTAAATACTGCATCAGGAAGTACTTGTGAAGCTAGTGTGTGAATACATGGAGTGTTTAACACTGCAGGGTGAAAGGAGAAGGCAAATCTGAACTGTGAATTGCAGTGTAATGTCAAAGTAAAAGCTATGCACAAGTGTATACAGCCTTTAATTTGTTTAGTTTGATATACTGTGGTAGGAAGAACATTTCAGTAAAAAAAAGAAGAAAAAAAAAAGAAAAAAGAACAGACGAGCTGTGTTATCCGTTTGGATATTCCAATGTGTTAAAGGAAATGTGCAACTAGTATGGAAATGATCTGAATATTCATATAAGGATGTGCAGATAGGACAATGTTTATGGGTAGTCTGACATCAGCTTGTGTGCACCTATGTATTTTTATATCTTGGCACACAAGCAATGGCTGAGCTGCAGATGAAGTTTAGTGAGATGTAAATACTGCAAACAGTTAAGGAAGAAAGTGGCAATTATTTTCATTCAATTAAGCATTACTCCTTTTTCAATCAATGAGCGTGAGTGTTTTTCCTTTAAATGAACCAAATACATTAAATGTATAAAATACAACCAGCAAAGGAGCAAGGAAAACGACTACACTACACTGGCTCTGGAGTAAAAGATGTATTAAGTTACTGTGATTGTCTTATTCTTCGAGATTTAAAGTATAAACATTTTTCCAAGTCAATAAAATTAAACGTTTCACTGCCATGCATACAGGACACTGACCTTATAGTATCTTTGCCTTCCTTAATCTGACAACTTAAACTACAACAGTACAAATGTACAATCACAAAAATCAAAGTCATAAAAATATTCCACTGGACTATCTTCTATTTGTTCCTAAAGTTACTGAGAAGAAGTCAACATAGCTCGAGAGATAGCATCAGCATTGCAGTATGTAGTCCCCCCCCCCCCCCAATCACCTTCTGTTTTGTG
>JAUBNQ010000015.1:11862562-11874480 GCA_032353495.1 Ctenopoma kingsleyae
ACAAAGTATCTGAGTAAAACTAAGTAAAACTGCAAAACATTTGCTGGTTCAAGCATCTAAAATGTGACAATATAACTGTAAGCTGAAAATTTGGTGGTGGGACATATTGGCATTTTCCACCCTTTTCTCTCTCACTAGGCGAGTGAGAATATAATCAGCAGATTAACCAATAACGTCATCTGCTAGCTGCAGCTCTATCTTCAGTCCAAAAAGTACTTTAAGATACAGTTCAAGGCCATAACAAAAAGTTTATCACGCAATGACTTTACACGTCTTAGTCACTATAAAATCTGCCCTAAATGCTTTAAAAAAAACAAAAAACAACGCATAGATACAATGGAAAAAAAGCCTCTAAAAAGAACATTAGATTTCAAGTACTCTGCTAATTTTTTTTCATTTCATTTTAATTGCACCCTTACGTTGAAGGACATGGCGATATGGTGCTCTCGTACCTGGGCCTCCAAATAGTTTACTTTGATCAAACATCAAAGCCCAACATTATCCAATTAAACGACATGCAGGAAAAGCAGCATAATTCTCACATTTGAGAAGCTGAAATCCTGAAATATTTGTCATTTTGCATGACAAATCATACAAAACAGTTTCCATTTTTATTACCAACTCTAGCTTTGCTTAAAGAATACACAGCATGTCCTGGAACAGCAGCGTGGTCCTTTAAGCCTGCTAAAACATACCTCAGGAGTAGAGAAGCATGTAGTAGACTGTAGAACCGGTTTGTTTCACTATAAGGTTGTCTAATTCTACAAAGCTGAACTAACATCAATTTTTCTTCAAGGTTTTGTTCTGTGGAAACTGCCATTGAACTTGAGGTTTACGGTCTGCATTCATGCTGAGGACAAAGTGGACGTCCCTCAGCAGCTGTCCTGATATGCACACAAGCTGCCACCCAGTTGCACATTCATGACCAGGAGGTGAGTCAGCTGGGCTTTCAGTCATCTCAGTCAAACCGCTGACCGAAAACCACATCAGGCAGGAGGTGGATCAAGCGGTTCGCCTCCACATGGCAAAAAAGTGTGGAGTGGAGAAAAGTGGCAGGACATTTGTTTCCGGCTTTATTTTATAACAATAGCTTCTTTATTCACACTCACTGTTGTGGTTGGCGAATATAATGGAATGAACATTTATACAAATCCGTGCATTCACTCGATAGGGTCAAGGTAGAAGTTTCTAAAGTTACTTCCGGCTACCTTTCAAAATAAAACACGCGAACAAAGAAACCATTAGGTCTGCTACTGACGTCTGCTTGATATCGGTGGTTGAAAAGAATAGTTGTGCTTCATTTTCTGTCAGCTACTCCAATAACTGACTAATGTCAAGCACACACTAAACGATATATTTATATGTAAACTGGCACAGGTGGGAGACAATATGTGATAGTGACGGCTGATGTCAGTAATGAGAACTTTAACAGGTGAACAGCTACATCCGCCATTATCAGAAAGGTGATAATGGGACTTTTCTTAAATCTAAATGTTTCACTACTTATTCGAGCACCTTATTTAGTGAAACACGTCGACACACACATGAAATCCAAGTGCCAACATTCAACTTCTACTCATTACTCCAACTGCCCCCAGGTGGGGACGATTACGCAAGTTAAAACGAGCCTTAGCTCAGGTGTGATTAAACTGTGTGTGGGAAAAGCCTGAATGAAACGTGGGCCATGTTGGATTTTACCCTGGTTTTTTTTTTTTATGTCTTTGTGAACAATTTTCTTTAAGCGCTATCCGTTAGTGGATTAAGATGATTTAACTGCACAAACGCACATTAAACGAGACTTTACAGTTGGATTAATGGTTAATTGTTAACGCTCCCACTTTATTTTAGGCTTTTCTTTCGAAGGCTTCAGCCGCTACTTCCGTGAAGTGACCGTTAACGACCGCTAACTCGCCGCAGCTGCTCCACGCCGACTGCGGCTCGAACAGCCCTGCTCCTGCCTACCACCCTGACGTCGGAGGCGGCTACATCTATGTGCTAAGACACCCTCCTCTTACTCAGGACCCAAACCAAACTAAACCCAACGACAAAAAGCCATAACAGTACACGTTTGACCAAGAGGCGGTCCTTTCCAGCGTTTAACCGCCGGCGTGTTGACCACACAGCCGACAAAACCAATGAAAGGTGCTCGGGTAGCGGCGTACCACGACAGACATCCCCTTCCTAAAATCTATATTCAAATGCCGATACACGAAACACACAGCTTTAAAGTTAAAAATCAATAAAACGCTTCTTACCGTAGACATTGGTTGTCGCGGGTGGCGCTTTCCTCTTGCGTCTGTCAGAGACGATGCGTGGTGCGGCAGCTGCGGACTCTCTACCTCCTCCCACCGTCCGCCTCCGAGCTCTGTCTGCTAGGAAAGCCGACTTTCACCGTCAAAACAGCCTGGCTCTACCCTGCCGGCTGTCTGTCTGTCTGCAGACTGAAGCAGCTCGACAGACTGTCTCGCAGATATGAGAATCTGGGTGGGCAGGGCGTGTCGCTCCGTCCGTAGGCCCTCCCCTAGTCCCGCCGGTACACGCTGTCCTGTCGTGAGCAGACGCGCTCCACGCCAAAGCCCATTCAAAAATCCGTCAAGTTAACGAGGCCCGCTGAAAATGCTCAGATCTGTTATCTCTTTTGATAACAGCTCATCTCTTCTGAGCTGTTTCTGAATTAAGAAAGCCCTCTGGAATGGAAGGCGAAATATATTCAAGGAATTAAAACAAGTCCAGTGGCCACTGAAAAACCTTTTTTTTGGGGGGGGATAACCGTGACCTGGATGACTGAGAATCTTCACACACGTTTAGAGCTGGAAGACGTAGTCATAATTCTCATTCTGCACATGCTCAGTTAGACGCTGTACCTGTATGAGAAAAAACTAAATCTTTGCCCGTGTCATTAAAATTTATCGCATTTTTTATGGCGATAAAAAAGGAGTAAATTTTAGACAAAGCAATGAACAGATTTAAGGTATAATAGTGATATTATGAGTTTTGTAAGATATGATATAAAATAATTAAAAATATTTTTTTCATTACCATCTCACTAATTTAATATTCAGACAGTCACAGTTATTTTAACTGTATGCATATGTGTTAGTTTGTGATGCTTTACAGTTTACTACACACACTTGGGGTGTTAAGAGTAATATTTAATGTCTATGTCTAAATATAAAACTGTTACCTTTTTAAACTAAACATGAAATTTCTAATTGATGGAATTCCATGCATTAACATACTTATGCAGCATTGACATAATAAAATATGACTCATGTGGGTACTTTGATATCTAAATTAATGAAGGGTTTAAAGGTTTACATTAGCATAAAGATTTTTTCATATTTCTTTTTATGCATGAGCTCACTTTCTCAAAATATAGCGTTTGCTGATGATTTCTTTATTGAACAGTATAAATCTGAACATATAGTCAATGCAATTAAATATATTCAAACTAATTTGATGAATATAATCTATATTCACTCAGTGATCTGATAAACTTTAAGTGTCTGTCAATTATTTGAAAACAACATAATTAATTGATCACTCGTAAACTGAACCGAGGTGATAAAATCTCATGTCAAGACTTGTCCGTACTATTGATACTTACACAAAAACACTGAAGTATAATTAAAACTATCAAGTACCAGGGATCAAATACCACCATATTGGTTATTACATCCAGCATGTTGCCTGGAGTATTGCCTCCTGATGATGCCACATCTTACAGCATTGATTATGGTTCACGGTTGTAGTAATCATTGTGTAGCTGGAGCTGCACAGACTTTTTTTTTTTTTTGACAGCTGTGCAAAAATCTGCAACATAATTCTCCATTCAGCAGTGAAAGTGCGGGCACGTGATAGGATGCGCATGTATGGGCGTGCTAGTGAGTGTTAAAACATCTGTGGAATAGCAGCCCAGTGCCTTCTGTCCTCACAATTTGAATGCAATGCAACTTAAAAACAGTGTGTCAGAAAGCGCAAAGAGCAGGCTGCCAACTGGGCTCTGACCCACAAACCTCAAAGTGGCCCTCACATGCTGACAGGATCTGCTGTCGCAGAACGAGTTGTGACAGGACAATCTCTCTTTTTAATAGAAGGCACATGGGAAAAGGACAACATCATCCTCTCTGGCAGGTAATCCTCAGTGTACAACATATTATTTGATGTACCTTAAAATGTATGTCTTCCACAGGAGCATTTGTAACATTATGCATGTGTTTCATGATTATTCAGCACGAATGCTTCAGAATCTGTTGATTTCTCTTTTCCCTGCATCTCTCAGACAATCTGGCAGCTAAATGAGGAGGGAATCAACCTTTCCTGGTAAATCTGCACAGCGTGTCTGGCTTCCCACGTGAAGCATGGAACGCATGAAGTGAGGTGATAGTGAGATAAGAAGGAATCTGCTTTTATGTAGCAAAACATCTCCTGACTCACCTCAAATAAAGGAATTAAGTTCCTCCAGGCTAAAGTGAGACGATCTGAGAACTAGATAATTAAATATAAATGTATATGTATGTCTCTGCACTGCAGTTATTTTACTGGCAGTATTTTAATGTTGATGAGATACTACACGAAGCATTTCCGAGAGGGAGAACACCAGAGACATTGGCAGAGGAGGTAGAGCAATCCATCAAATACTGCTGTGAAAATCTGAGTCATGCATACGGCCAATTACATTAGTGTGTGTGTGTGCTTGGGGAGATACTTGGGTATGTGTGTGGTGCTGTCAGATGCAACCAGGATCCAGCAATGTGAGCTACACTGCTAAACATTCATTTGTGCAGCTTAGATGAACAACTAATACAACTACTATAAATAACATCCTGCTCATCAGTGCTGCTGTGTTTGAGTGGAATACTATTAATGATTTAAGCCCCCCAGTCTATAAAATATAAGTGATGCTTTTGAGTGCCGTTTAATAAAAATGCTTAAACTCTAATGTCCTTGGTGTCTCTTCAAAAAGAGCAGAGCTGCCTGTTAAAGCCTGTCATTATCCCAGTAGAGACATGACTACAGCTCTGGATTGATTTGCTCCTGTGGAGAATACAGGCACCAGTCGGCAGCTTCCAGCTGGCTGCAGGCAGCTTCAAACAGTGCTGCACCTGCAGGAGAGCTCGTTGTCCTGCTCCTGCCGTGCTTCATCTCTCACCCTGCGTTTCCTTCCTGTCTGCATGATGCACAGACCTCTGCATCAGAGGTCAGTGCCAAAGCATACGAAAAATATTCGACAGCACACGTAGAACGTTACATCAAATGTAATGTGTGGTAAAATGTAAAAATCTGATCTTAAATGAATGACAGTGAGAATATCAATGTTTACTTCATGTTTTTGTGTGTGTGTTTCAACAGGATGTAGCGTATGTGTGAAAACCACAATATCAAGTGGAGGAAGTTGACAGGGTGTGTGTGTGTGTGTGTGTGAGAGAGAGAGAGAGCAATGGTACATTGTGCAGCTGACCATAGAATGTGTCTGGATTAAAATACAATATAAAAGCTGAAATGCCAAAATATGATCTTAAAAAATATACAGTGTAATTTTCTGTAGGCTGTGAAATTATTAGATCACAAAATCCTGATATCATTTTATAAGAGGAAATGTCTGACTAATAACTTTATGTAAGTTAAACAATTATGAAATCAAGTGGCATAAACATATCTGCCTGGTCTACACTGACCTCTAGTGCAGACATGGAGAATGTGCACACAAGGCGAGGCCTATAGATTTTCTGTTGAGTCTGCTGAAGGTTGTCAGGAAATTATTAGTGATTAAATTCAAGTGTAAGGCCAATATAAACATATGAAATTAAAATCATTAACCACAATGCCTTTTACAGGCAGGATTACCTGCAGAATATGATCTCATTGATCAGACCCCACCGTGTGGTCAAGTGAAAACACTACATCACTGCACAGTTTAAGGAAGATCAGTCAGTTCAATTTGCTACAGGTGAACTTTAGTCAAGTATAATCACCGGGGTTTGAACTGTATATATTACATACATAGCTACATATTGTCAGTGATATATTAATTATATGCATTACTTACTGATTTGCCAACAGAACCAAATCCATTTGTTGTGCATTAAGTTCAAGAAGAAATCTACCAAGTGGACACTAGGCATTCATTTTTCTGTCAGATATTCCCATGCGTCAAAAATAAACTTTGTAATTGTCATCACAAATGTTTTATAAAACGCTGCTGATTTGCATATAGACTGAAAACACATAATGTGACAACCAGCACTGTTAAGCTCACTCATTAACATACGTGTAAGTACTAAAGTGTAGTCTTAGTGTTAAGCTAATGTACATTAAGATGGCCTTATACTGTACGTCCTTTTATGCTTCATCTAGACGTATGGTATGATTAAATGGAAAAATAAAAGCACAATAAATCACACAGAAGAACATCCTAAATGATTCTTTTAGTTGGTGTCAAGATTTTATTTTGACAGCGTTTCAGAATATCATACAGGTAAACAAGATTTTTGCAAAAGTTAATATATCCATAGTGTTGCATTTCATAAAAATAGTTGCTGCACTTACAGTCTTTGTGACCATCAATAGTACACTGAGTCATATTTATAGAGATATTTGTTCAGGGTCTACACACTGCTATAAACACTACACAGTGATACTGAGCCGCTCGGGTGTTGGGATTTGTGTGTGTGTTGTTATTTCAACACACACTTTGCAGATACATCTCTAGATGTCTTTATTTTTGTTCTTTTTGCTTTCCATAGAAAACTACTTACAATTTGGCTCAATGCAGACAGCTCAGATGTGGAAAGCAGTGAGATGTGCAAAGGCTGAGCAAAGAATTACGCACATATTTTTGTTTCTGCCTCAAACAGAAGTCACAAAAATAAAGGAGCAGTCCAGTAAAATGGGCATGGTGTTACAGTATACAGGCAGCATTTGCTACCTTTAGTCTTGATAAATTTAAAATTTAGTTGTGTGATGTCAACCCTGCACTTCATCTACGAGCGACTGGAGGGCTAAGCCGTTTGTGCCTGGCTGATGATTTTCTCTGACATAGTAATTCATAGTCCAAACCCTCTGTGTGAGATTGTGCTTTAAAGTCAGTCAGCTTATTCATTGTGTAATTACAAATTACAATGACAAATATAATGACTTGTCTCCCTTTGCTCTTAAACACTGTTTGTACTTCGCCCAGCAGAGGAGGGATAAGAAACTTTTGTTCCAGTTTTATACTGTTTTTTGTTAGATGTTGGCTCATTTGGAGGGGAAATGACCACTCAGACATTTAAAAGACACAGATACTAGGAAAGATTTGTTGCCTAAACTGACAGTTTGCTAAAGCCCCCTCTTGTTCAGCTTAGCAGTCATAACTAGACACAGTAGGTCTGTCAAGCTTTGGATTTTTCCACGTCAAGGCGAGGTTCATGGGGCTGTAGTAACATCAATAAAGATTCAACTGTGTTTATGTTCTCTAATCTGAGCTGAGATTGTTAGTATGTCAGGCTAAGTAGTTTAATACCTAACAGTAGCAGGGTTAAGTTAGCAGCTCTGTCCTGATGTTTATTGGATTTTTTTCCCCTCAACTCCAGCCAACGTCACTCAAGACAGAATTACATTTACCAGCATCATTAGTCAGTCTGTTCTCTTGCTAAATTAAAAGTGAAACATACTTTTAAAATCCTAAACAAAAGTAAGCTAAGCAGCCAAAAATGTTCTGTCAAAATGAATTAACAGTCTGATCATTCTTATAAAACTAAGATTCACTTCCTCTGCACTGCAACACAATAACAATGACATGTAGAAATCAAGTGCATATGTAAGACACCTTTTAAAGTATTACAAGAAGAAACACTATAATCAGTTTGCATTTAAAAAAAAAAAAGATCTAGGTAGCTAGAGGAGATAAATAATTTTAGCCAGAATTATCAATTGTAGACACCAAATAAAAGAGCAGCTTTCGTCCACCTCTGTCTAAAATTGTTGTGTTATTGAAATAGTGATAACAGTGGCGTAGATCTGTCGCTGCAAACCTCCTGTGCAAGAATTTAAAGCTTGACAGACATAACTAAAAAGACAGTTGTGTGGTTATTGTATAAAAATGTTCAAACTTAGCCTTCAACATCTGACAAATTCTCTGACAGGTATTTGATGCCCTCTCCCTTAAAACCTACAGGGAGAATCGTTATGGAGATGGACTTCTCAACATCACACAGTGCAGACAGAATCACCTACAGTAAAACAAATCAAATTCGGCAGCTGACAGTGGATGTGACGGGTGCAACCTCTTCTCAGCCAGTCTGAAAAACGACACATGTGCCTCATTTTCAAATGAAGGCCGTCGATTCATTCAGGTTACATATTCTCAGGCGATTGAGCTTTTGACAAGTGTAACTGACTTACTGACAATTTCAATATCACATTTTGCTAATTCAGTTTGGATTGGGTGAAACCTCAACCCTGTGGTGACTTTATGATTACACCATCTGATACCAGCAATTCTTTATGGAAATTACTAGTGCCAGACCTCATTAGGAAATCGGTAATGAAAAGTATCATGACCCAAAATGAACTGCTTGCAGAAATAATGACAGTCAAAACCTCTGTTAATGGACTAATTTCCATACATGAGCTTGGAGATAAATTATATATTTCACCATATCACACTCTTATCTGAAAAAATACAGTCTATTATTTATATCTGTAAAGTTGGTATAGTATAGCAGCCTGTTTTGAACTCTTTAAAGTGTTTTTGAGTTGAACCTTTGACTTACAAGCCAACCTCTCTGACAGTCTAAGGCACTCTGCCCCTTGGTTGGTATCATGTGAGCTCTTTCCCTCAGCATCCAGCTGGACTCCCCTATCACAGATTGCTTTGTTTGTTAAGCACAGAAATGAGAGAAATGGATTGACACGACACCACCGCTGAACTCCGGATGATTTGAGCGCAAACAGACCATGCAGTCACCCGCGGCAGGGGTGTGGAGACCCCAAACTGCTAACACAGGGCTGAATGGGAGAATAGGAGAGAGAAGTTGGTGTGCTGAAAGTTCTGGTCCATGCCGTGCTGCTTTGCTCATCTAATCATGGACTAGAATTTCCACCGGCTCAACCTTAAGATTCTGTTCACTTAAAAATGATCTTATTTACAAGTGATCCCACATATTCATATTCATTATAATATATCTATGTCTATAATCATCTGATAGATTATTCAAGACAGACCGAGGCCCACACAGTCTCTGTTAAGGCAAAGTTCTGTTGATGAGTAGATTTCATCTCCGCTGTCATTCTTTGTTCCATTCGCTCTTGTCAAAAACAGGCAAACCTTCTTTTTTAATATTCCATTTCATAAAATAGACTCCACTGTGTAGTTATATAAAAAATTCAAATGGCAACCAAGTTCTGCTTGGAGAGAACTCAAAATAAAGTTCTTCTTCAAGGTTGTACCCCCAAAAGGATGCCCTGCCACATTACACACACATTCTACTTGCTTTTCCATTTATTCAAAAAGTGGATGATTTTCCAGTTCTTAAGGTGGTGGGTGTAAAATATTTCTCAAAATAATTTAGAGAACAGTATCATAAATAAAACTCTAAATACATGTGGTCCAGATCACCCTGCCCGCCTTGGTTTGGATTCTGTGGTCCGTGGGAGAACGGTACGAGGGGAATAAAGGAGCACAGGAAGGTGGTAGCTTCATCCAGACACTGTGGTTTAGTTCAGATGAGTGTGGCCACGGTATTCTGCTGGAACTGTGGTGTTATCTGCTCAGCGAGGACGTGCCAGTGCGCAGTGTGCTGGGCAGCTTGTCTGATCCAGGGATCTTCCAAGGCCCAGGAGAAACCGTGGCCTTCCTCCCTGCTGCGCTGCCACTGCTGGTGCTCTTGTTGGGCAGGCTGGGTCGGCTCTCTCCCAGGCTCCAGTCTACTTCCCTGGGCCTGGGTTTGCTCTGCTCCAGCTCCACCTGCTGCTGCTGCATGTTGCTGTAACGCTCCATATCTTCCCTGCTGTTCCCGTTTGTATGTGGGAGCTTGGAGCTGCTGGGAGAGTGAGTGGTTTCTCTGTTGTCCCCAGAATTTCTCTCCTTGGACCTCCCTCTGGTGCTCCTGGAATGTTTGGGGTCTCCGCTGTGACCCTCTTTGCCCCCTTCCCCCTCAGAAGTGGGCTGCACCCTGTGCCCTTTATGGGTGGACCTGCCACCTTCTTTCTTAGCTCTGCTGCTACTGCCGGTTGTAGCCAGTCTCCTCCCCTGGCTGATCAGATCTGGGTTTAGCAGCTCGGCCTTCTGGGGGCTCTTTGAACGCTCTGTCCTGCTGTCTCGTGCCACCGGGTCTCGCGGGACATCCAGAGGTGGCAGGTGAGATGGGTCGGGGGCCGGGGCCAGATGAGATGAAGGCGATGACATGGAAAGGCTGTCGATGGCTGGGGCTACTTCCGACAGGCTTGGGGAGGCTGAAGGACGAGCATCCCATGGGGTGGCATTGTCTGGAACAGGTCATTACACACAGTCATTACCATGGAACTCACACATTTACACTTATACACTCTACTTAAGAGCTTGCATGCATGCCACTGCACAACCACTAAACACTAAATCAAAACAAAAGTAATCACAGCAATCATTCCTATTCTACAAGCTAAAAGCATTAAAGTAAATATCAGCTCTACAACCTACTTCCTAACATGTCGCAGGGCAACTCTACTTTTAGACGGCATCAATCTGCCTCCCATAGCTCTCTTTAAAACCTCAGCAGAATCTAAAACCTTGGCGGAAAATCGAAAACAGGTTTAATGAAATGGATGACGTGCCCAATAGTGTGGCGATTTAGTGAGAATGAAAACCTCAGGGGCTGGGTGGCCCCCTCTCTCTCTCAAGCCCGGAGAAGTTTGTATCCAGTCTAGCAGCTGCACTGACTCTAACGTGCTCCTGCACAGCTCTCCACTCTCACGAACTGTTAGCTTCTGTTTCTGCACTGATGAGTCTCGGTCCCTCGGCCATCAGTCATTTTCGGTGGGCTAGGCAGGGGGCAGAGACTAGGCTAGCTACACTAACACCATGAGGCCCAATTATAAGGAGAAGCTTGTGTAGTGCTGTAGCATTTAAGAACAAGGACTAAGAGGAAGAAAGAGGAGAGTACCTATTCATTTCTGAGTACACTGGAACTTCACAGTATTTTATGTGCATTATGTCTGGTACGATATAAAACTCATAAAGGTCCCCAGATGTGTGTATGCCAGATTAAACTGTTGACTGTCTCATGCTGCGTAAATGACTGCTCTGCTCTGCTACATTTCTGCTGAGTCAACATAACACATTACAAATTACTGGACATAAATCTGTTCTACACAAGAAGAGCAGGACACTCGTCCTGCCTCGTCCTCATTAAACTGTGTGAAAAAAAGTGACTCCTTAAACTCACACTAGCCTACATCCAGTAGACGAGGTAAAACTTCAGTATTCAATTAAAGTCAAAGTTTGGTTTCACTTTTCAGTTCTGTTGCAGCTTGTTTTTGGTCTTTAACAAACGTTTGCTAGCTGCTCTCTAGCGCTGGATGATGTAAGATTTTAGGGACAAATACTTGCTGCTGTAGGAGGGGAATGCTAGACGAGATGGATAATTGGGGGTTTGTTGCTAGGATAATCCCTTTTTCTATTAAATGTAGAATTACTGCTTAAAAACTGATTACAGGCACCTTAAAATACTAAATAAACAACTTAAAGTATTTTAAAGTTTAAGATAACAGGTGTCTTATATTGTGTAGGTTGTCCTTTGTTCACATTTACCAATTTCCTACAATAATTTAGTTTTTTAACTTAAATCCATAATTTCACACATTAACATCCTCACCGATTGTTCAATCCAAAACTGCTAGAAAATATTTAATCTCTCTCCTGCAAGCTCACCCCACTTTAAGGAAATGCAATAATGAAC
>JAUBNQ010000015.1:11884932-11914163 GCA_032353495.1 Ctenopoma kingsleyae
AAACGTGAGCATCATTAACAAGTGCACGAACATGAACAGCAAAGGCTTCGCTCGCTCTACGTGAGGCGTTCAGGGGCGTTTCCAAAGTGCTCAGATCAATTGCAGAACTGCTCCTGAATCAAATGAAACACCCAAAATCAACCCATTGGTTTAATGTTCTGCTGTAACAATCTTTTTTAAAAGCGAAATATACGGCATTAAGGAAATGATGATACTATTTTGTGACACTTTTAAGAGGAGTAGATGTTGCAGGAAAAGTCATGAAAGTAATTTTCCTATAATATATTCGCTAACTATTAATCTGTTAAAGATCACCACACAAATGATACGATTCTGAACAAAACACAGTGGAGCAGTGCTCAGCTCACGTTTTCTCACCTGCTGCCTGCACCCTCCTCCTGATGACCAGGTTGACTTGGCCGTTACGCGCCGCGCTGTGCATCAAGTCAATAACGTATCTGTGTGGCTTCCCCACCACTGGGATCCCATCCACGAACAGCAGCTCATCACCAGGCCGTAAGCGTCCATCTAAGTCTGCTGGACTCTTCTCGATGATCGCCCCGATCAAGATCTGTTAGTCAATGTAGACTGTTATAAATAGGAAGCAGGGGCCCAGTGGGTTTAGACACTGGATTAGAGTGTTTGCGTCTCACATGCAGTGTTAAAGTGTTTGTTATGATGATTAATAATTAGCAAATAACATAACTGAAATTTAACAAACAACAAAAGACACCAAAGCAGCCAGAGCCATCAATCTCTCAGGGGTCAAAGGTCAAGGATTAGGTGTACACAGTGTGTATAGTGGGTTAGAGGAGACAATGACAGGGTTTCCACGCCCATTGCCATACGAGCCTTCTCACGCGTCTCCGGACTCACAGGCTGCCCAGCCTCGTCCCCGCCCAGCACCCGGAAACCAAACCCAGATTTCTGTCGGCGCAGGTGCACCTCGATGTCCTGGTACTCTGCTAATAAAACCACAGACAACAGTCATTCTGTAAGCTTACAACATTTGCAGTTCAAGAAAAGTTTCTTAACAGTGTCCCTGCAGACAACAGATTTTTACCTGAGGAGTCTACAGGAAACACTGTCCTTGGTATGCTGGGTTCTAGATGGAAAAAGATGCATAGGTGCCATAAACAATAATAAATGCACATGTAGCACACACAGTCAGAAAATACACAAGATCCCACAGATACTAGAACGAGGCAGAAAGGTCCTGTCTCAGCATTAATGTCACAGCAGAAATTCAGCACCATCCATAAACGTCAGGAAGTGCTTACAGTGTGTAATACGCCCTTCCCTTATTTACAGTGTGAGCCGGGATACACGCTGATCTGCAATCGGGGGCTTCACACAACAGCATGATGTGCAAACTAGTGAAATGAACTCAACCGCAGACAAGTGGCTGCAGATGAAAGATTGATTCCAATTGTAACTGTTTTAATCACACTGAACGCTCTGCTGGGACTCAGCAGGAATGATGGGAGGAAAAAAAAAAAAAATCATGACTACAGACAAGAGCCGAAACCAAACTGACTGGTTCTTATTGAGATTTAGTCGGCTTCACAGGTGACTACGGGAGAGCCTAAACATGCAAATATTTGTATTCAAAGACCAACATATGGACACCAGTAGTCCTGGCTTGTACATAAAAGGGCACAACCTACTTCACTAAAACCAGTGAGAGGGGCAAATATAGTATCACTAAAATCTGTCAATGCCTTTTCCAGCTTCACCAGACACAACCTCTGACTTTCACTGCAAAGATTATAACCAGCGTCCACCGCTGAAGAAGAAATGAAGACAAAGACGTCTGATAAGAGATGAGACTTTCTGACAGCTGTGTCCTCTTGAATAATAGGTGAAAAACAATGATCACCAATCCTAACCCATCCTAATTCTCATGTTCCCCGTGGCCACTTTAAAAAAAGCCAGAAGAAACCAGGACGATTGACCACATATACGAACACACTACATTCCTGATTGTAATTATATTAATGGCAGCTATAAACGTCCTGAACAGCATGAGTGGAGCATCAGACTTGACACACACACACACACGGCTGTAGCTATCTTCAAGGACAATAAGGTCCTTCGTACTTTGTTTCTGTGCCAACTTGGTATTTTTCAAACCTGAGGAGAGACTCTACAATAAATCCAATGAAATGCTTTGATAAAATATGTGTTTTATAAGATGATTCCAATATTTATAGACACCATATGTTCACATTTGCAGTCATGTCCTCAGTATTTCAGTTTTTCTGGTAATTTGGGGGGATTTGGAAACATACTGTAAATTAGACAACTAAAAACACATGGTTGTACATTGGTTGCAGACTTATATGATTGTATTAGATCACTTTTAGGATAACAAATAAAAGAATTAAATATTAAAGGCAATGTGGAGTAACCACTGAAACCAGCTTTACTACACCCAATCATTCATATGAAAAATTAAAACCTCCATAAAACTCACAATATGTGAAAAAATGCCTTTTTTTTCTAAGGGCATTTGTAGTAGCATGAAGTATTGTTTTGAGAATTGTCTCCAGAGCCACACAAACAAATTCTGTAAACACACAGACCACAAACTATACATACTAGTTTGTACTCGTTTCTCTATGGGGCAAAAGAGATATGACATCATAACAAAACAAAAAAAACACACACACATTTTACAAGCCAGAAAGTGGTAATATTCCCAGCACCAAAGCATTATATTCCAACAGTATAAAGATATAACTGTTGTGTTAAGTATTTATTCATGAACACATTCCGGTTTATGATGTGAGCAGAAAGTCGATGTCTGTATGTAAAGATACTTCCAGATGCTGCTCGGAGATTTAATTTCTCTGTGTTTATTGGTTTACGTGGGCATTTAATGAACAAATATCAAAAGAGATAATAGGAGGATAAGTAGCTGCAAATGGTAATGAGGGAATATCTCTGAAAAGCCTCAGATGATGCTTTAAAGCTGAGGAGTTTGTGCTGGAAATTCAGAAACAGATATTTCACTTTGATAGAAAGAGGTCAGCTCTCAATAAGCTTTTTAAGTCTTCTGTGAGGCAGCTAAAGTGGAAACTAAATGTTTCTTATGTGTTTGTGTGAGACACAGTGAGAAAGAGTGAGGACTGTTTGCTACTCCACCTTCCAATGAAGACTCCATCCCGTTTAGTGCTAGAGAGAGGGAAGTGTTTTTTCATAGCGCTACACCTGCTGCATCAGCACTGGTACTTACGCCTACTCTCATAGATAGCCCTGGACTTCTCATAAAGGTCATAGGGGTCTGGTTTAGCCAGGGCCAAGGCCTCGGAGGCTGAGTCTGGGACTGAGGCCCTGTGAAGATGGTGTGTTGGGAAGGGGGCGCTGTGTGGGATAACAGGGGCTGACAGGCTGGTCTGAGCAGGGCTGCTCTGGCCCTGCTGGGACTCCCATTGCTCCAGCACCTGTAAAGCACAGCAGCATGAGGGGTCAGTATTTCCCTTCCAGGTTTCTGCACTCCTGACACTCGAATTTAGCTCGGTAACCATGATAACAGAACTGAATCACAGAGTGCGCTTTTATTCAATTCAAGCTGGAGAGATGGGAAGTCAGACAGTTAGTGAGGTTAGTAGTTGAAACAAACAGAACTACTCGAGCCTCTAATTGCTATTTAGAATGGATGTGTGTAGAGTAGAACATACAAAAGAATGTGAATAATAGATAAATGTGGCCCTAATTTGTCAGGGATGAACACTGGTATCTGATTATTATAAAAAGTGATATGAAAAATTATCATTTTAAAATCATGTTATTGCACAGTGTGCTTCTTACTGTGGTTAAGCATATTGCACATTACAGCCAGTTTGCATATACTGCCTATATACCTCCAAAAACACATTTGGATATCCTGTCAAGTGTTTAAGGTGACACCGTCAGTTTTGACAACACCAGTTAGTCAGAGTGTCAGAGTTGATGTGTCAGATAACTGGGCCGCTTTAGTTGCGGCATGGCACTAAGCTGGTAGCCAAGATGACATGTTGACATGTCAAAAGTGTGAAAGACGGATCCAGAGGGAACGGAAAGCTTTTTGAAACTGAGATGGCGTGACTGGCTGCATATGGAACACTTTAATAATGACAATTACAGGGCAGCTGGTTCAACATGTACTGAGAATAAATAAAAGGGTCCCGAATCAAACGTGTTTCTGCTCTTTGTGGTTTCAGTCGTGTCTGTCACTGATGTGATGAGACTGGGGACCTTGTTAAAGGTTGGATTAGACTACTGCATTCTGATCTCTCTTTCAGTCTTTTTCCTCATTTTGTCTGTTTGATTAAGACTTTTGAAACATGAACTCTCTACACTCTCACTGGCTATAATCTAGCTGGTCAGATGAAGGGAGAACACTGTGGGCAAGTTGCCTTTATAAAACAGTGTTACTGAGTGAAAACACCTGCCCATGCTCCAACATTAAGTAGCTGTTACCTACAGGATTGGCTGGATTTGACAGACAAATCTCGATAAGCTCATTTACAAACGAAACTCTCTGGAGCTGCAGGCTGAGCTTTGGCTCGACTGCATTAGGTGATTTCCCCGTTCATCCCTTATTAGCCATATTTCTCAATATTTCATTCTCAGAACTGCAGAAGTCTTCCTGTAACAAATGATGCCCAATTAAACCTAGACTGAAACGTGGTTTGCAGGGGGTTCTGCAGCCTGGGGAGAGAGGCAGGCCGGGGAAGGGCGGGGTGCCAACAAATGAACACTAGGGGGTAAAAGAAGAGAGCAATAGTGAACAGAAAAGACAAGAGAGAGAGGCTCTGCATGCTGTTTGCTACTTTGTGACATTCAAAGCTTTTCTTCAGAGCTTAGAATGACAATTATTCTGAGGGAGATGGAGGAGAGTGATTAAACCGAGATGGAACAGAAATGATTTCAGGGGACACGTGCCTTAAAAAATGCACAATAGAGGTTTTCCTGTATTGTTAGATGTGCTCTGGAATAGGGACAACATGAGCTAGGGCCAGGGGCTGGCCAGAGCAGCGCTGAGAGAAAGTCCAGGCACAAAATTGATTACACACATAGTCGCACAAAGAGGAACACAGAGAAAGATGGGCAGGGACACTCGTGTGCAGGCACGTGAGTGTGACAAATGCACATAAAGACAAAGTGAATCCGATCTAAGAGGATGTTTGGTGGATAGATTTGTTAGTGGACCTAGGGACTGCAGATACTACAGCAGTGAAAGCAGTAGAGCAGAGAAGCAGAGAATGCTAAAGGCTAAATACCTGCAGACATTATGTGAACGTGAAAAAAAGGCGATAAAGGCAGGGTGAAAGATAAATGACCACAAAACATGTGTTAGATATGAAAGTGCAAAGCTTTTAAAAAAAATCTGAAAGAATGGACAAATGCTACAAAATGAAGATAAACGAGGGATGAATATGCATCCAGGCCATGCCACAGCTCTGTGATCACAGACAGATAGCAGCACTACAGCTGTAGGGTAATTTAAATCCCTAGAGTGTGGATAACCCTGATGGCACTGAGTCAGACTATGAATCAAGTCTGACTTACAGAATCAAGAGTTTAGTGCTGTTATGAATGGGCTACTTGACCTTTTTGTCATCTCATAACAATAAAAAAGGCCAGATATGAAAGGCTATCTGCTGTTAGGGCTCCAGACATATAGTGAATCATCAGTAGAGTTAGTACAACGAAGGAGAGATGAGTCATTTCCAGATCTTATAAAGTATATTAGCACATACAGTATGCACACTGCAGCCATTGGTACTAAAATCTATATTAATGATTAAAAAGCAGAAGTGGGGACAGTCCAGATTTTGGAGGCTGATGCATGTTACCTGCTTAGGGGTCTTCCAGGGTGAATAGTGACCTGCAATGTTGAGAGAACAAAAAATGCTTTAGACTGGAAAAGATGGTAGGAGCAGATCGTGAGATGTGAGGTTTAATTTTAGCTGTGAAAGCCAATTCCATAGGATTCTGAGGATAATGAAATGAAGAAATAAAAACCTTATCAACACAGTGATAGAACGTGTGTTTGTGAATGATAGAGAGGGCAAAGAAAAACACAACTCACTCAGCAGATGGGGAATAAATGCATACTAGACACAAACGTATTCTGAAGGTTGAATAAAAAATAAAAAGCACTGCTGAAAGGAAGGCTACAATATGAAGTGTCTCCACAAAAAAAGGAAAAACTATCAAAATGAAATCATTTATTGATTTTAAAAGCAGATTAGTCTCTTCAAGTAGTTTTTAGGAGTTTTCAGAGGTCTTCGGATTTCTGCTAATTAAAGTGTGAATTCTGATTTTAATCCTGCATTAATTCATTTGTTTGCCACTTGGGGTCAGTGGAAACAAGGTGAAAATGCAACACTGACATATCACCTTCGATAGCTGAAGTTGACGTGGTGGCTATTGCCCATTTACATGTACAGTAGAAATGAGTCAACTGGAGCCATCGTTTGTCAGACCTGTTGTGTGTTTGGCCACAATATCTTGCTTTTTAGCTGCTAAAAGCACCACTATGATCATCACTTAGCTGCTAACTTTGTCTGACTGCCGTTGGGTGCTGGGTAGGGTGTCGCCGAAAACAAGATGTTTTTACAGTGCGATTGGAAAGATACGTGAAATGACAAAAATATAGCCTGGAAAAGCAAAATAACTTGAAGTTAAAACTTTCAGAAGAGCTGCGGGGGACTTAGGTGATAATTCTCTCTGGGTTCATGAGAAAGCCCTTGTGTACCTCACAATAAAATGATTTCAGCTTGTAATACAGTGCAGCCCTGGAGGTAAAGGGCACATGTTTTCCTCTGACCTTCACATTCATTTTGCTGTGACCTTTAAAAACGCATGTCTCACTTTTTTGTTGTTTACAAGCACTGTTCAAAGAAAACACCCAAAAATCTGTCTCGGGTATATCAGTAAAAGCAGTAGCACACACACAGTAATGAAACATATGCTCTAGCGCAATTTCTATAGTCAAATTCACAGAAGCATGTAAAAAAAGGTGGATGCTCCATCTTCTTGATTCAATTTCTCCCCTTCCTGTCTTTCAAGTGCTGCCATGTCTCCCCTCTGGGAAGCTACAAGCATATGCAAATGGAGGAGTCGAATTATGGGGTGACTGTTCGAATTATGTGCCAACCTTCCCAGTATTGGCCTGGCGGGGCTCCAATCGCACTGTAAAAACATTTGTCTCACTGAGCTGCCAGTGGAATGGTGACAACATTGAAATTAACAAAAGCGACACAAAGAAATCTAGTGATGTTGTTCAGACTGTCAGCTCCTCTCAGTCAAAATAAGCCAAATAAAATCTTTTACAAAAAACAATAAGATTGTGACAGCATATCTCAAAACTAATTCCACATTCAGTGCACATGGGAAGAATTTATCTGCCTAAAACAAGAAAGAATATACAGAAAAATAAGATAACAGGAAGGGACAGATTTTAGCTTTTCTTCCCAAGGAATTTCAATCAATCAAAGACCTAGAATACCAAAATGTGAGCCAGTGTAAAGCACACACTGAGCAAAAGAGGCAACAACAGAGCAGTCCCCTTAGTGTTTGACAGAACCACAACTGAGCTGGACAGACAGAAGGGAGGGACACTACCAGGCATCACTGACCGAGCTGATCCTCAGGGTAGAGTCACTGTTAAGTCAGGCGTACCAGACATTTAGTTGGACGTGGGTGTCAGAGTGCACCATGGCTAAAAGTTGAGAAGAGGGATAGAGAACGAGAGTATAAGAGAGTGTGAAGGGAGCTGTCCGTGGTGCTGAAAGCCCTTAGACTGAATTGTAATCAGACTTGTCAGGTTTGCTGCACAGAGATACATGAACCCTGCAGTGTCCAACTTGCACTAAGGTTCTAAACTAACTCATAGGTGTCCAATCCTACTCTAAGTGTTATTCTTCTGATGGATGCAGTACTAGTATAACACCAGCAATGAGGGCAGAATATCTCAGTTAAAGTTTCCATGATCAGAGTACAGTTCCTGAATCCATAATGTTTGGTTGTTTATGCGCCACTCTTACATTTCCATACCCCAAACCGATTTGGTGGAAGTTGTGCCTCACTTTCAATTTCTGCCAAAGTCCAATTAAAGTGTTCTGAACTGGGAAGTGTTTCCAGACAGCCTCTCTGCTCCAAGGGTGACTAGTGGTCTAGTTTCTCTGGAAACAATGGTGCTGTTGTGATCAGACTCAAAGCCAGTGACCCACACAGCCTTTGCAGCTGAGAAATGCAGGGACAACTAGAAAAAAAAGCTCATGTGGGATGACTAGAATGATGGAAGTTAGACTAAGAATATACAGTGTTGGTGCAGAATCCCCTGCAATGACCGTTTCTCCACTATGCTTAAAAAGGTTTACCTCTGAACGTCATACACCAAAATTTTTGCTTAGTTACCACAATTTGGCAAAATGTAAATATGTTGACACATCCAGTTAAGATAAGTAAACACTCATACTGTACCACAGTCGCTGCATACACGTCCAACCATTTGGCACACCTAAAACTTGCATTATTCAGCCCATTCAAAAATACAGCCCTCTTTAATTTTCAGAGGCTATCACTAGCTCTTCAATTATTTAAATGAGACTATGATAACACTACAATTGGTAGTGTGTATGAGTCTTTCAGTCCTCTATGAATATGGCTGGGAGGCTTCACTTAATCCACAGCAGAAAACTGATTCTATCCACTTCTATTGGAATGCCTGCTCCATGTTCACCTGATGTTCTTGAAAACCGGTGTCACTGTAATGTGTGCAAAACAAATGATTTGCAAGTTACATGCTTGAATATGTATGACATTAAAACGCAAAACAGCACAATTTATTTAACATGCTCAGGCAATCACTGGGTAATCACTCCATCCCATTAAACCCCAAATAGGAGAGCTTGATTTGTTTAGGAGGCAACCAAGGTTAGTAATTCTACTCCTGCTGCACACAGCGAGGAGATGAGAGCTGAACTTTTGCTTCTGTGATCTAATTTGACGAAAATAAAGCTAAACACCATCAGCTTTGTTTAACCCCCACCAGTTCTGCTATAATCTGATATCAGCATCTCATCCTTCATGCACAAGCCCCTTGGCTGTTTTCCTGAGGCTGACAGGATGGGATATTGATCCTTGGCCGGCAGCTCCACTAGGTTTGGAGCTAGTGGGGACAGAGCTGTAAGTGTGAACATGGCTGACAGTCTGTGGTCTATTGGCAGAGAGCCGAACTCATCACTCTCTTGATATCCCCTCCCAATTTTCTCTTTCTTTCTTTTGTTTCCAACTATTCCATCCTGCACATCCAATGAATCACTGTCTAGTTACACACCTTTTCCCTGGGATGCTGGAGAAGGCTCAGTGAATCAAAAAACTTTTTTATTCCTTTCTCTACAAAGCAGACCTTCAGCTATAGTCTGCACAGTTTTGAAAGTGTCCACTGCTCATCTGTTTGCACATGACCAACTCAGGTGAAAGATGAAACCAAAGAGCTGATTCACAATGTACAATTTACCCGTGATAGTACAAGAAAGAGTGTGGAGACTTGTGTGCAGAAGCCTGCCTTGGGATGTGTGCAAATGAGACGAAAGAAAGTGTGTGCCTGGCTGTCGTGTAGGTGTGTGTACAACCTGTGTGATTCAAACCATGTGGCTCAGCATTTGTGTGAGTGTGTAGGAGGATGGCAGCGAGAAAGAATGCGGCACGTTAGGGGAAGCTAAATGGGTGAGCATACATGAGAACGAGCGGAAAAGTCTCTGCAGCTAATTACAGCCCTGCGTCTCTGCTAGTGTGGCAACGAGGACACAGCCTGTTAATGGTCTAGATAGCCACTAATGAGGCTGTCTGCCATGCACACACACACACACACACACATAAATACACACACATACAGTAAACTGGTGCACACACAGGCACAATAATTACAGGTGATGAGAAACT
This sequence comes from Ctenopoma kingsleyae, assembly GCA_032353495.1. Taxonomy (NCBI): domain Eukaryota; kingdom Metazoa; phylum Chordata; class Actinopteri; order Anabantiformes; family Anabantidae; genus Ctenopoma; species Ctenopoma kingsleyae. Next base: position 11,894,875 of record JAUBNQ010000015.1, read on the forward strand.
GAGTGCCCATTTGTTAAGGAAAAATGGTTTGGGAGTCAAATTCAAATTTAAGGGATGGCTAAATATCATAACTATATTACGAGCATGGGCTTTTCAAGGTGATGGGACTTAATTGACTGGATGGTTTGATCATAAATGGCTTTATTTTTGGAAGGTGATCAACTTCGCTCTAATGTCTCACTTTTGATAGTGGGTACTTTGGGAGTCCTGACAGATGCCATGGGGAGCGTAAAAAATAAAACATATTTAGTACCAAAATCTATTTCATTACAGTGACATCTAAAAGATAATAATGTTTAGAGCAATATAGTCATCTGACCACAGTTGATGGATTCAACTAAGCAAAAATGAATGCCCTTGAAGGATCAGTATGACATTAGAGGAAAACGCTAATTTTCTTTCTAGGAGTTACATGAGAAGATTGATACCACTCTATTACCTGTACAGGTAATATTTAGGTACCACTGGCAGCTAGTTAGCTAGTATACCTTAAGAACAAGCATGGAATCAGCGAGGACCAGGACAAGTATAGCAGGGGCAAGGACAGTGTTAAGTTTGGGGACCTCAGAACCGCTTCTCCAGGTCTATAGCCATGGTTTTATGCTGGAAAGTAATGGATTGATTCCCGAGGTTGAGAGAAAGTTGCTGCCCCTCCTTCTCCTTGAAGGAGTTTAAGAATCTTGGGTTCACAAGTGAGACTAAAATGGAGCATGAGACTGACAGGCAGATTGGTGCGCCGTCATCATTAATGCGGGCTGCTAAGGTGAGGATGGAGCTGAATCGGAAGGCAGCAAAGCTTTCCATTTACCAATCGACCCCTCGTCTATGTCTCGTACGTTTTTGGATGGTAACAGAAAGAATGAGATTGATGATACAAATAACTAAAAGACACAGATAGGGTAAGGAGCTGTTGATTGGTTACTTGGTTGGAGACACAGCCTTGTAGGTGGGATCAACAATGTCATCTTCCAATATAAATAGGAAGTTAGAGTAAACAGTTACATTCCTTAAAATAGCAACAGAGTGGATGAGATCCATGCAGTATACAAAATCGATTGAATTGTGACATATTTCTTTGAAGTTAATTGCTAGATGCCGCTGGCAACCACTGCAGTAGCTTCCATGTTGATGACAGAATGACATGGGTGGTACAGATATGTCACCCGAAAGCACAAGAAATCGGCAAAATGTCAACATGCATGAAGTGAAACACAATGGTAATTCAGTCTCATTATCAGGTTACTGTAGGTGTAGTTTTCACAGAGCTGTAATAATTAACTGATAAAACATTTAATTGGATGATTCAAAGGAGTCTGCCATCGTGAGCTTCCCTCACAACAAACTCTAAGACCTCTGCTCCATTTGCACTGGAACTAGTCTCCAGAATTGTCAAGTCTGATGCTGCGGTACAGAATGTATAAAGCAGTGTCAACGATGCCAGAAGCTGACACTTTTTTTTCCCCTGATTGTCTCCTTTGTTAATGATGATGTCTCAAAATGATTGTGGCAGTGATGTATTGATAGTAAAAAGCTGCACACACTCTCATTACGCATTACAACAATAACTGCTGCACTCCTTCACTCTTTTTTGTGTCCATGACAACACCAAGCCAAGCAAGACGAGTCTTGCTGAACAGACACTGTAGCATGCTGGCTCTCTCTGTTTTCAATTCTCACTCCGAAATCATTTTTCCTCCACTCTTTTTTTGTTTCTACTTCACTGAGTCACTCTTCCCAACTTCTACCTCCTTTCTGTTCCTCTGAACACTGCACCTATCGACCTGAAGAGAAGACTGGCGTAGACAAGAGGCGTCTGTATGAAAGTGAAAGGTCTGTAATCATAGATGAACCTCCCTCGCCTTACCAGTCATTTGTGATCTCTGATGCTGGACATTAGGAGTTTGTTGCCATGGCAACACCACCATAAAAAGCCATAGAAGTATTGCTGGACTGTGGTTGTGGGAGTTTGTGAAATATGGGAAAGCTATGAAGGTCTAAATGCTGTCAATCATACTTCTACTTTATTATTTGTGCGTATGACATTTTTTTTCTAAGACTGGATGCATGCTTAAAGTTAGTCAGCTTCTGGTTCTCATTTAATCCGCCGCTTCTGGTTGTGTTTTCAGTGAAAGTGATGAGCTGTGTGCTCGCCCCTGAACTGGCATATGTATGTGGGACACAAACACAAATGTGACAGTTGTTTGATGACAAATATCAGTTAGTCGCCTCTCTCTCTCACTGGCTAGGTTTCACAAATTCCTAACTAGAGAAACAGCCAGTTCACTTAGATTATATGGCCAGTGTCCAGTGGTCCAAGGGGTTGGCCAAATGGTGGCGTGTTAAAAGGTGGAACATCATTCCAGCAGCATGGTGGCAGTTTTATTACAGTGGGTAATAGCTTGGCTAAATGCTTGGAGCTGGCCTTTCTGAAGAAGTTAGATGAGAAAAGAGAATTAAACGCACACCACATCTATGGGCGATGGGAGTCTGACATTGTTCACACCCTATCTGTAAATTTTTTCTGTTGCATTCTGTCAGCATTGCTTTTACAATTTCATAACATTTAATGCTGATCACAATTTTCCAGAGACAAATTAACTGTGCAACACCTTGTAATTTGTGCTTGTTAGCATGCAAACAGTGTCATGCCGCTCCTTCCTATAGTGTTTTGAGTGTGAGTGCGTGGGTGTTGGAGAGTCACCTAAAGGGGTAAAGGTCAACCCTGCCAACATCACTAGACTTTAACAAAAATAACAGATTATTGGTTTGCCACGTGAAAAACAGAGATGTGTGGTTTCAACCTTAGTCCCATTTCTACTTGTTTATCTTTTTTAAATGAGTTTAAAAAAAGAATTCAAAGACTTTGTTGTGACTATGTTCTCCCAGGAGGGTCTGAAGACTCTGATCTTAATGAGCTTAAAGTCTGATAGTGTTTTTCTGGTTAAACCCCTAAAATACTCTCAAGAGATATTCAATGTCTAAAACCCCACCCAACTGGGATATTTTGAAATCTTTTCTTAGCCTTATTAATTTCCACGCACACGTTTGCCATATGTCAGTGCCACCCAGTCTGTTCTTATGGTACTCATGCTACTGTAGGAGCAGACTGGGTGGCACTGATGTTTTTCTTTTTGCACCCACAGCTTGTCATGTCACAGGAAATCAACACACACAGATGTGACACTGCACCCTTGTGTATTGTTGATTAGGGCCACGAAGCCACCTCCAGATTTGGAATAAGAGATGAAATATAGCATGTAAATAAGGTTGCCATTTTCTCCACGGGCCATCAGGTCTGCTTTTTAGATGGGAGCACTTGTTTTGACCTTCTGAAGCTCTGCGGTGAGTGAAGAACCCGGGCAGATGGCGAGAGCGTTTCACCGTTAGCTTCCTGTGCAGATGGCAGAGTGTGTGTTTTATGTTTTGTGTGTGGGGAGTGGGTTGACAGATTGGAGATTTTTGAGATGGTGGCACAAAACGTTTGACCTCCCCCATGTGTGTTTATATGTTGGCAGATGAGATTTTAGAAGCACCAACTTATTTTTTCTCCCATTTTGTATTAAAAATAATATTAGTATTTTCTTTATTATCTTCACTCACTTCCTCTGTTTGTTGGCTCACTGACACAGAGACATCGGGAGCCTAATATAGAAATAAATGGCAATAAATCTATTCAGAGGATGCTGCTGACCTTTGTGAGTGAGTCTCAGTGGTGTCTGTGGCAGAAGGCAGTTGGCATTATGATTGGTATGTGACATTACAGAAGAGAAATGGGCAAAATTCAGAATTACCAATTGATTCCACACAAAAGCAACAGCAATACTGGTCTCCCAATTCAGTTGGCTTGGCTTTCATCAATTAGAGGATGCTAAGATAAATCAAGGGCAGGTAAACAAAAAATAGGTCCTTTAACAACGTTGTTTCAGAGATAGATACTATCTGCTTGGTTGATGAAGAGCTGTTTCTAGATTTAATTGAAATCTCTAACATTTTAATCTTTAATGTTGGTGCTTTGGCTGAGTCATTGCTGGCACTTCTACAGTTCAAAAAGAAGACAATCTCAGTTTGTAAGCATGTCACAGTAGGCTTAAACACAACTTATGTTTTGTCATTGGTGTTGTATACATTTAAGGAAGATATTACAGTGAATTTCTCTTCTTCTTTCAATGCCAAACACTTAACCACCCAGTGGTTTCAGCCCTTTAAGTGAAGCAAATGTAGATAGTTCTACACAATCCATAAACAACATATACCAATATACTACCTCACACAGACACAAAGAGCCAAAAACAGTCGATTACCTGTTGATTCGGCAAATAACAACCCTGTGTGTGACTCACGACAGAGTGCGGTGCATAATTATGGCTGTCAGAGGACCACACATTCCAAAAACACAAGGTAGAAAGCACTTTACAGTTTGCAGTGTAACAGCTTTTGAGGAAAAACTGCCAATTCTGACACTTTTTACCTTTGTGGCTTTTACTTGTGGCTCACAAAAGATATATATGAAACTGATATGATAAAAAAAAATCAAATGGGTCTTACAGAATAACTCAGAACTGCATGATGCAGGCACTTTTCAATCAAAGGGTATTTGTTGATCACCAGGGGAGTTCTAGTATATTTCAGCAAAAATAAAGAAAATATGTTTTTCTTCCTGAGTAAAGAAAACAGGGCAAAAAGGGCACTTGAGAGTAGCTGCACATCAATCAGTCATTGTTGAGCACTGAGCAGGTTTTGTGCTTCTGTGGATTGGAACACACAGACTACAACAGCAAAAGATGATATTGGTAAATAAGCAGACAGATACGCAGCTATCAAGACAAATATGAAGTAGATGTGAAAGGACTGAAGCACTCCTGCTGAGCCAAGAATCTTTCACACCATCCCTACCTGCAGGCACTGCTCTTACCTGTTCCACCTCTCTGAACCACCAGGCTGGTCTCAGCTCCAACAGCACACTCCTTGAGCAGCTCCACCACCTGCGTGTGTGAGAATCCCTGTACAGGCTGTTTGTTAATCTCCACGATCAGGTCACCCTCACACAGGCCAGGGCAGCCCAGAGGCTCCAGGACTTGTTTGACACGTTGGCCCGTGGCGCTGTCTGCAATAGTAAACCCAAAACCATCCATACCCTTCACCATGGTCAGCGTCAGCAGCTCCCCCTGGGTCGCCCCTGATGATGCCATGGAGACACTGTCAGGGGGTGTGGTGCCGGTGATGGGAGGAAGGGAGCCGTCTAAGTGGGTGTCACCTGGGTGAGGGGGGAGCAGCTGCTGGGCGTTGACATGGTCCTGACTGGGGTCTGTGACAAAGCGCGCTGTGCGAGAGAGATAATCCAGGTAGTTATCGTAGCCCGCCCTGCCGTTCACCATGATGGGTCGCTGCTCCATGATGCCCAGTGGAGACATGATGGTGGTGGTGGTGTTGTTGTTGGTGTTGTTGGCAGCTTCCTCTGGGTCATAGGGTAAAGGGTAGCCACGACACAAAACCAGGGTCACACTTTGCCCAATGGGCACAGACTGAAAGAGTTTTACCACATCAGCATGAGTGGTACCCAGGACGCACACGTCGTTGATATAGACAATAACATCACCTGCAGAGAAAAGAATGAACAGAGAGAAACAAGAAAGTAAGGTAAAATCGAATGAATATTAGAAATAATATCTCATAATGGATGACGAACAAAGTCGGTTATATTAGTAGGAAAAGTAATAAAACTAATTTGGGAAAAAAAGCAGAACATCAATAATACTAATAATGCTAAGAGTGAACCTTCCAACTCAAGTTTGAAATGCTAACAAAATGACTGAACGAAATCAGATTGTAAATATAGTGATCGACTGTTGTAGAAATAGCAACAGCAGTGGAACAAACCCTCAGTGAGTAAGTACCAACAGATACCTCAGATAATGCCTTATCTACCTTCCACGAGTGAAACAGTTTAGATGCCAAATGGCTAAAATGTTTACCTTTTATGGAGTTAATTGCTTTTATTTGCTGCCTCCCTGCAATATACTGCACTGTAGATAAAACCTATTTGACAATTTAATGTTCCCACACAAAAGCATTTCACATCTAGGTTTATCTTTGTCTCAATGAGATTACTAAATAGAGCATTATGTGCTCCTCTGTGCAGGCACCATGCTGGTTTTTAAAACGTTGGAAGTGGGAACATGAACCACAGTTCATATTAGCATCTGACAAACAGCATTACCTGGGTTGATAATGAAAACAATTATTTTCTAATTGCAAGCATAATTGTCATGCTTTTTAATGAGAGGGCAGAGTGACAGTATGAGTGTGTGTTGCAGAGAGAGAGGATGAAAAACAAAGATCCTCTATGATAAGCAAAGCATGTGTGCTTTAGTCACCTTGCTCAGCACAAGCTCCATGCTGCCCAATTCTCTTAATACGTGAGCAGGAGACTATAAAAGCACTAATGGTTGGGTCAAAGGCACATTTTCTAAAACAACATGGCAATTCGTATTGATTTCTGGATTGACCGTTGAAGTGGAGTCAGGCTGCTGACCCCTCTGAGTGACAGCAGATGAGGTAAATGGTGGTTAAGATATCGCCGACATGTTCTTTTCTCTTATTGTAAACTGTTTTTAACACTGCCAGTACTAACAGAGCCAGCTCACACCGCGAGGCAATGTGATGTGAGGGACTTTTTAATTAATCTGGGTAAACGTGGCCGACATTTGCCTTGAGCATCAGTGTCAGAATCAATAGTTGAGGACACTGGCAGAAAACAAATGATGGTGCCACGACCTCATAGTGCCCTCACCATGGCTGCAGATCTCATTCTTTATGAGCAGAGAGGAAACGCAGAACGATGGGGAGTATCGACTTGTTTTACTGAGGCACAAAGCTATAAACTCACATAAAGACACAAGTTCTACCATTCATTCTTACACCTGAAGGGTCATTTCACATACAGTAAATTATACAGTTCTTTTCTTATGCTGCTGGTACATGGTATCACCATGCAGATAGATGTGTTTTTATGAGTCAACGGCTAAAGCATCTGCATCTGTCATATCAAAATAGAAATGAACTGAATTCCAGCTGAAAATCAGCTGGAGACAGCGTTACCTTAAAAAGCAAGCTAATGTAGCTACAGCTGATCTGTTAGCAACAGTTGGTATTTTTAACTAATTTACAAAATGTAAAGTTGCTGACTAGAAACCAGAATCCTACTTTCATCTCTGTCTGCCTGAAAGCAAGGATCCTCTTTTTTGTATAATTACTAAGAATTTCTGTTAGCTATAAGAACTTTAATCACAGAGGTAGATGCTTCAACACTCGGAGGTGGACTCCAACCAACTTTCCTCATACTAAAGAAGCTACTTGGATGAGCAGTGAAACATTTCAACCTAACAAGAAAGATGTCCAATTGCAGAAGCAGTTTTTTTATAACAAGTCTAATTTTTCAATGCTTTGAGCACCAAGTGATAGATATCCCAAAACCTCTGAATGGCTGGATAGTACTAGAGATCAGAATAAAGAGATGTGCTTTGTGGATGAAGAGGCAGAGAAATGGACACATCAGCAGTGAGATCTGAGACAAAAACACACATTCATGGCCACCGAAATAGTTTTCTCTCCAACAATTATTAAAACCTCCTGCAAGTCTCTTGTACTGTATATTCCAAATCACATTGACCTTAACTGTAAACACCACCAAGGCCCATGTTCCCAGCTGCTTCATCTTTCACTGTCCCATCCTTGCATAACCCTATGACACATTCATCTCTGGCTGATGGTGTGTTCAAGAGCCTGTCAGCATAACGAGAGGTCCATGTGGCCCTGCTGAGAGGACGAGAGCATTTTAGATTCTCAGCAGGGTGAGAGGATTTGTTAGGTGTCTGTGGTCTGCTGTGTATCAGTGCATGTTTTCGTGTGTTGGGATAAATAGGGTGTCATGTAGTACAAAGAGCGTTACAGTTGTGTTGAACTAGCAGGTTTGCTTAGAATAAGAGTCATGCATACATATAATGTAGCTGACTGTAGGGACAACAGGCCTTTCAAACTGAAGATGATAAATATTCTGAAGCATCATGAACGGGGGCTGTAGTAAGAGTGAAATTAAAGGGAGAGAGAGAGGTCTTATTTATGCTTTTGAAAAATGCAAACACAACAGCTCTAACATAAGCTTCAGTTGACATTTTGTCTTGCTAACCAGCAGCAATAAATAAGCACTAAGTTACTCCAAAGACCAAGGCACCTCTGTCTTCCTAGCATGTGTGGTGGAGCATTTTAGGACTGCACTGCAGAAATGTAAAACGTCAGCTGGACACCTTAAAAAGTCAGTCAGAGAGTTTTCAGCCGGAGAGATAAAGCTGATAAAACCAAGTCATTTTAGCTGGCTGTCTGCTTCTGTTCAAAATAAAGGACCAGTGGTTTGAGAAATATCTAAAAATTATCACCTGAATCTTCTTCAAAATGCTGTCACTGTGACAGCAAAACTTGCCGTTAGATAAAATAAGATGTTTTAAATAATGTAGGACACCTTTATACATTTACCACTGACTAGTAAACTGTAAAGATAGACATAGTGAGGTGTGACATCCCCTGCTGGTTTGCACTAGAGTCAGTCTTGAAGCTGTTTGCACCATTTATTCTGTTTGGAACGAGCCCAGAATCTTCCTAATAATGAGCTTAGGGTGTTTGCCCTGCTACCTTGAAGAAAACACTGGCTGTCAGAGATCTTACTACCTATCAAAGTGAGTAAAAAGGTTTTACTTTGTAGGGATCTGTAACAATGACATATGACATTGTGAAAATGTGTTTCCTGGCCCCTAATGCATGTGCATCATATGATATTTGCCTGTTCACCAACATAATGCTAACATTAGTGAACTAAACTATGCTGACAGAGCAGATTTGGTAATGAAGTAACAAAACATGGTGTGACAGCATTCTTTGAGGGTCTAATTAGTGTAACTCTAAGTAAAGTTACTGTTAATTATATATACAAAACCTCTGAAAGTCCAGCAGCTGGACAGAGCAACAGGGGAGTGAATTATCAATCCCATCTGCCAATCAACACCAACAAGGCAGACATCAAACCCTTCTATTAACCCTGAAATTGCATTAATGGGGAAACAACAAGATTTAAGTAACTCAACAAAAATCAGCTGGCTTAGTATTGCTTAGTATTGCTTCAGGACTGGCTTCAGCTGATCAGCTGTGGTCGCCACTGCCTGGAACATTTAAGGAGGTCTTTATCATTTCAAACTGTGTGTTCATATAATCAATTATGACACTGAATCAGTGAAAATGCCAAGTGCTGATCCTTTTTTCCCCAGTGTCTTATCTGAACAGAACACACACTGTACTACACGTATACATTTCAGTAGAACCACCCTCTGGTGCTGAGTGAATGTTGCAGCAGATAGACCCCCCACTATGAAACATACTTTACCAAAAAACTCACTTCATTTTGCATTAAATGCTGCCTCTGGCATCCAAACTAAGCTGCTCCACTTCAAGCTAAGACCACTTTGCTCTGCATTTCAGAAAACATCACCACTATCCCACATTTTTGTATGGACAAAAATAAATTCTACAAAAAGCCCTGCATTTCTTGCCTGGACATGACTGCACTGATATGATTGTTATAAACCATCCCTTGTGGTGTTATCACGTAGCCAAGCAGGGTCATGCAGGACAAAGTGCCCAAAATGTGTATCTGGAATTTGAAATTTCACACCACTGTAGGTCTGGGTTTCCTGAGTGTGGGCTCTGTGACAGAGCTAGCTCTGCTACTGCAGAAGTAGGACACAAAGTCTGGGAAGGTGAGGTAGGGGGATAGGAGGGTGGATGATGAGACAGAGATGGAAATGAGCTGAAGGGAGGAAGTGTTGGTGAAGAGACAGGAGGTGGGAGAACAGAGAAGTGAGAGGGATTACTTTGTTATTTCTGGGGAGAAAATACATAAAAAAGAGGGAAATGCTAAAAGAAAGAATGGGGACTGAACACAGAGACCCAAAATCTTTATATGGAGTATGGATAGGACAACCTTTATTAGTCATCAAGGGATCTATTTTGGACTGCTGCACCCACACATCTACACCCCGTGTTCAGAAAGAAGTCGGTTAACAAAACTACAATAAGAGGACTAGGTTTGGAAACTCCATGACCAGCTTATCTAATGTGTGATTAATGGCCACTATAAGCTCTGCATGACTATACAGACAGAACCACCATTGCATGCTGAGTGCACAACAAACATGCTTCTTCTGTTCTCTTGACCTTTAGTAAAGCTGCTCTGTGTGTGTGTATGTGTACTGCAGGTACTGCAGTCACACCCCCATGAGGCCATAGCCGGGAGATATGGTGCTCATGAAGTCCCTTTTATGATTAATGAAAGAACAGAACTCTGCAGTTGGTGTGTGAACTACATGCTGTATGCATACAGTATTTGTGTTTTTTCTTTTTCATTTGACTGTATGTAGGCTGCACTGCATGAAAAGATGTCAGTGCGGAAAAATGTCAGGTTTGAAAACAATATATAAATTATGTCTAAAGTAAATGTGTAATTTTCTACATGTGATTTTAAATAGGTAAGAATATGATTATTTTGGTTTTACAGGTCATAATTTATTGTGCTACATGTGAGCACATTACTGACGTGATTATCACTAGTGTCAGTGTTTTATGCTGGCAGTTATTTCAAGAGATCTCCTGAGTAAATAAAGGTTGAGATATTGGCTTTTGTTTGTGAATTGACTCAGTTGGACACTGGTCCCTGGTTGTGTTACAGTCATGCCTGAGGCTTACCTGTAGCCATCTTTCCGTCAGCTGCTGCAGGCCCATCAGGAATAACGCTTTTGACCTGAAGGAATTCGTCGGGCTCGTCGCCTCCGATAATAGTGAAGCCGAAGCCCATGTTGCTCTTATGGAGTGATGTGGACAGGAAACTGCCTTTCAGCTGAGTGGGGTCCCGTGTGAAGAGCGGCTTCTCTATAAATTACACATAAACAAACAAATGAACCAAACACAAACATCAATACTTTATAAGCTTTGTAGGAAAGCCAGAGAGCATGTTAAAGCTGGCGTGGGGCAGCGCTCACAGGGTTCGGGCATGGGTAAAGCTTATCCATTTAGATATGGGTGTAGCAACAGGAACAATGGTAGGATACGATCTTAACTGGAACACAGCAAACTTGGACAGAGGTGGGGCTGTGGTGCTGAAAGATGCAGGTGTGGTTCAACATTTCTGGCTCCCGTGCAAGGTAACAATACAAAATTCCTGCTGGACAGCCAAACATACTAAACTAATATCAGTTCCTCTCCACCCATGCTAGGATTCTGTGGGCAGTAGGGGTGCAGAGAGCATCAGTGGTGCAGGTCTTCAGTCTCATCCCAAAGGCTATCAAGGAAGCAGCAAAAATTCTGAAAATGACATGCTGTCAGTCAGGATCATTTCCAAGAGAAGATGCTTAGGAGGGCTAGGGAGGAACTGGGAGATTTCAGAAGGAGGGAGAGCTGGGAGATTTCTGGAGGAGAAGCACCGTTTGTAGGAATGAGAGGATCTCAGCCAACAAGCTTAGTCACACTTAACCAAGTCTCCCATCTTTTCACCTCAGAGAGGAGATGTGGTTAGGATGCTAGTTTACATCCTTTGTTTGCCATCGCCGGTCCAGATAGAGACTACGTGACTAGACTCTCTGCCTGCTTATGCCAGACAATAAGACATGTTATGGTACACGCTCAGCACACAAATCCTTCAGCTTGCCTCAGGGGAAAAGCTTGCTTTTGAGCTAGCATGCTTACAGTAAGTCAAACGAGCGCAGGCAGCCATGAGAGCGGCAGTCAGCCTCCTTTGCTTCTCTGCCGGCCTACTTACTGACAAAGTGCCACAGGGAGAAGGGGCTACAGACAGGCTGCTCTAGCACCACAGTGCAGGTGGAGGTGTGAAGTGGCTGCTGCTGCTGCTGGTTGGGGCAGATATTCATCCGCCGAGTCAGAACACGCCGTAGTGGGGAGACGTCGGCCGAGGAGGATGTACCGTACGCAGCAGCCCTACGACCCAGAGTTGGCGAGTGGGAGAGGTCACTGAGGCTGTGGCAGCGCTCGGGCACTGGGCCAACCTGTGCGAGGGGGGATCTGGGGAGGGTGGCACAGGGGCTGGCATCCTCGACTGGCATCAAAGTTTGGAGGGAAAAGGACGAGAAGGGAGGGAGTGGAGGTGGGGAGAGGTAGGAGAGAGAGCCTCACTGAAATGTCCACAAAGTGTAACCACGGAGACAGGCTGACGACTCAGAGCGGTGGACTACTACGTTACTACGGAAACAAACCTCCACTTCATCAGTCCAGACAGTCTTTTTCTAGCAGTACATCCTACTGCTATGGCTGGTGGAGAGTGAGCACTGGAATCAGGTAGCAACAAACCAGTAAAACACAACACTGAATCATATTTCAACCCACATATATTCGCTTAGGCGGAGCACTATTTATACGAGCAATAAGTTTTATTATCAGTCCCATCAAAACATTACCACCCACTTTTTTTTTTACTAAGGCTGGGTGAACTTACTGATTAATATACCTGTTGCACTTGCAGGTAGTTCATAGAAATGAGCCAAATTAATTTGTACTGAAATGCCTTTACAGCACTACACTAGCTTTATGACTTTGTGGTGTCGTGCAAGTCTATACTGCAGCAGTGTATGTGACACAATAATACTATAATAATATAATATAACTGAGGCTAAGAAACATTCAGATGCAGTTACATGGATAAAGAAAAAAAACACCATTTTTGGCAGAGAACTAAAATTGGTTAACAACACAATTATTGTTTATATAAAGTTGTCTTGGCTATAAAGCACAGGCAAAGAAATGTCTTTTCATATCAGCAAGCATGTCTTACCTCTGTAGATGGTAGGAAGGGGCAGTGAGGACAGACCCTGGCTTTGCATCTGCTGCTGCTGCTGGACTCTCCTCTTCGCTTCCAGGACTGGGTTCTCAAACTGAGTCCTTCTGTTTATATGACTGTGATGATAAAAAAATTTAAAAAAACAGAAGAGATTTCAGATTTCTCACTATCCTGCTATCGCTATGATGATTAATTAAATGGCCAGTCCTCAGATTATGTAACTGAACTGCAGAACAGAGGATTGGATAGGAGCTTTTCTTCCGCCTTATAACCAGAATTATGTGAATCAGTCACTGGGAGGAAACCTGCACATAATAAAACAGTGATTTCCTTTAACGTCCCACGTCGTTCTTAATTTAGTTTGCAAGGGGGAAGATAGTCAGTGACTACAAATACTGTAATTTGCCAGTGTGAAATAATTAGTCATCATTAGACACTTCACCTTACACTTTGAGGCTGTATTGTGCACTCACACAGACACGCACACACAGACATCTTTCTCTCCTCTTCTTATCTTTCCATGAACAACCCAGTATCACTGTGCTAATTGCAAAACAGCTTGACTATATTTTTACATAGTTATATAATTTCAAGGTCTGGCAAATTCTTTCATGGTATGCGAAGGATGACAACAGCACAGCGCAGTATGTAAGGCAGTGTGTAGTCAAATGTCATTCTTAAGCAAAGTCAAGCCCAATGACTCTCCCTGCCTGTCTAAAAATAGAGTCCTGTCCCCATGTCCCAGAGTGGAGAGCATCCAGCCAAAGAAATGATACCTCTGAAGATGAGGGGACATTCAGTTCAATAAAAGGCTGCTGCAGAAGTTGCTATGTAGACACACATATGTGGATGGATAGCTGAGCTGCTATACAGATACATGTGTACCATGAGAAAAGCAAACAAAAAAAAAGGTAGATAAGCACAGACAAATAAACTTTCCCCCTGCAAACAAACAGCAATCCGTCAGCAGGCAGACAAAGGGAACGACTGCTTGCTGTGTGCAGCGCCAGTCTGCTCCTAATAAATATGATTAATACAGTGCCAGCAGGCTACATTGAAAATCAGAAGCAAACCATTACATATTAAAGATGTACCAGACTTACTCAACATAGTAGCTGCCGTAAATGGGGTCATCGATTTTCTCCCAGCCGTATGGAAGCTCTGTAAAAAAAAAAACAAGAAAACAACAGCAGCAAGACAACGATAATGAAGGGCTTGTTTATTCAATGAATTTGCAGCAGCATATTGATCTCGCATAAAAAAACCCATCTTTTTGGCAGGATTACTTTACTGTCAGTGTTTACCAGGAATTAGTTGGTGGCGAAATAGCACATTACCTGGAGGGACTGATGTTTTTTCTGAGTGGGTGAGGTAATATTCTGAAATCTTATCTTTTATAAAATTTTGATGGTGACAGAACATGAGATATAAACATAACTATGTGTTTTCTCAAATGATTGATTTAAAAAAAAGGTGGCTCTTTAAAGTAGTGCGGCAAATGCATCTCTGTGTAAGAAAAAAGTTGCAAAACAACACCCAAAATCGATACGTCTAGTAGCTGAATTTAATCAGTAAAATATTTATGCTCTGCATCTTCTTCATGCTGTAAATATTGTGTTTTGATATGAGAACTTTGCATACATTAACAGCTTCAACTACATCAACTACATGCACGAACCCTTAGGGTGTTGAACCTTCACAGTATCTGGCACTGCTAAATCATAATGTATATTTTAGTTTGACTGTAAATGTTACAAGCTAAAGATTTATTGCATCTACAGTCACTTCCTGTAAAATGACAGACAGATCAAACATCACAGTTGTTGTCAGATGAATTTGGATGAGACATATTTTAAAGTATGAATGTCAATGCCTAACTGTGAATCAATAGTTTTTAAAAGGCAACATGACATTAACTTAATATTAATTTATAAAAATCAATTAATACATTTCCCCAAGGTTATAAAAGGTTGGTCTGGATATTAAATAAGTAGCAACAGTATTACGAGTCTACAGCCACATTGGCAGCTATACACTGCAGTGCTTTGAAATAAACGACATACAGACAAAATGCTAAAATGAAATAACAATATTTGGAAACCAAAAAGAATTACACAATCTGAACTTTTAATGTGACCAATAAAATTATGAGAATTTGTCTTCAAATTTTGTGGGAGTCGATCAATAGCTGTTGGCTTTTCAGTCTAAACCACAAATGTTGAATGTCAACCTCAAGTCGGGGAATCGCTGTCATTAAGGTGCAAATCATCAGAGACTGATGGAGAGCCACACCGATGGAGTGCATACAGTGAAGAGATTTAACTCTGCATTTTCAAAGCGGCCTCTAACTATTTGATAGTTCTGTATGAGTGCACCATCATTGTGATTTTTGTTCTCTCAGCTTCTACGGACTGTATGTGGACCACATTGCAGAAAATGCTGCTTTTGTGCCCAGAGATCAAAGCTGTTCTTCCTTCAAACCCCTGACAGTCATCAGTCACACTAGACAGGATTTTCAGAGTTACCCTCTCCTGTTTTCTCTGCCCACAGCTCACTGACACAACGTTGCTCTTAAAAACATGTCCAGAAGAAGTTCCCTGTTTGCTTTTCAGGATATGAGCAATTAGCATTTAACGCGTATTCCCACATGTAGACTTAACATAACAGCACGATCACTGAAAACCAAGTTAGGTACACAGTGTGAGTGTCTCCTGTAAAAATAGCATCTAAGCTGACTGTAGCACAGGGCTGGAAGAGTGCACTCTACTGCAGCTCAGCTAAGAACCACAATAGCTTTGATTCATGACAATGCAAAGTTAAGCAGGATGAGAGCAGAGATAACAGCAGAGAAAATGCTTTAGAAAACGAAGCAACCAGAGAGAACGCCAGAGCACCTAGCAGAGATAAGCACATATCAACAGCCGTACACAAAAGATTCTATTCTGTATGGTCAATGCATACATGTGGTATTACTCCTTGGCCTAGTTTACCGAAGAGTGTGCTGTGCATACTCCCATCCCTCACAGTCCCTCCACACAGAGGAGGAATATCAAACAATGCTTGTGCAGTACTCATGCACGTGCCATACGCTTCTCTGAACCCCTGCCCCCATCCCCTCAAAACTAATTATTAAACTTTCAGTAGGATGCACCATTTTGCGCCTACACGCTCACTAAAATGCATACTCACCACAGATACACAGTGATCTAACAGAGTGCTGCGAGCAGGTTGACAGCCCACGGGAATACCTCCTGTGAACACTGCAACATTCCTTAGCCCCATCTCCACTCATTAAATATGAAGGAGTGTTTCATGTTCTCACCTTTACTGGGTGCCACGTAAAAACGTGCATACACACAGACACACAGACAATGTTACTTTACATGCACACGCACCCTCTCGATCACAAATACAGGAGATCAAAGGGCTGTCATGTATCTCAGCAGTAATGAAAAGCTTTTCTATTAAAATGTCCACAGAAGGAGCTGCAGGAAACCAGAAATGTCTCTGCATTCAGAATGAAAACTGGACCACAAACCAAGCTCTGACAATAGAATAATTGTGGTTAGTATAACTTGGGTTTCATTTCTATTCATTTTAGGAATCATTTCTTTAAATGGTAAAAATGTTAACTATGGAAACCTCAAGAAAGAAGAGGAGTCAACATACAACAACATACACCATGCTACAGTTAACAGCATCTCTAAACATTTTAATTAATTATTTTTTCATCTTTGGACAGACCCTTTCCTTTGCTTCTAGTCTTTCTGTTAAGCTAATTGTCTCCTGGCTCCACATGTGCTACATACTAATGGAGACTTTTGTGATGCACAACAGCCACTGTGAACACAGTGACGGCAGAGAGATAACAGTATAAAGTAGAGAGGAGAACTGGCTCGGGAGCATTATTTAGCTATGCAGTATGTGAAGTTTGCTAACATTATCCATTACTAACTAGTCATCCTCAGTGAAGCAGTTTTAATGCTTCTGAATACATGTTTTGATTTGTGAGAGAATGAAGGTGCTTTCATCAACCTTTCCATGTGACACTATGAGAGAAACTTTGAAAGACTGCAAAATATGGGGTGGAGAGAGGGTCAGAGGACACAGGCCAATTATAAGAAAATAAACTGTTTTTGGAACTGTAAATCATGAAAAACTATCTCAGTAGAACACCTGAACTAAAATATAAAGATTATGCATAATACGGGCTCGTTAATGAGATGAGTATTAGATATCACAGTGTTTACGGCTCTGCTCTTGTGGCCACTCTTTAGAAGAAGCCTTGCTTTAAGGTGTTTATTTGGTGTCAGCAATGCCACAGTGCGACACACACACACACACACACACACACACACACACACACACACACACACACACACACACACACACACACACACACACAGACACACACACACACACACACACACACACACAGACATGCTGTTACTTTCACTGAGCTGATAAATGCTGAATGTAGGAGGATTGTCTCTTTGCTTGCTCTTTTGTCTGGCTCCACTGAGTGCCGTCTATAACCTCTCTGTCAGCAGCCTGCAATGGAGTGCTAACTCCTCAGGACAAGGAGGGAGAAAGTGTGTGTGTGTGTGTGTGTGCGTGCATGTGTACACACTATACGGCATAAAGCCCACACTGCTTATCACCTCTATGCTGCATGCATCCTAGAAGGAAATGTCAAACTGGTGTGAAACTGTCAGGTACGAGCTGGTACAGTATGATGGAGCCCTGAAGTGAGTGGAAAAATGTTTGCAACCTCTAGTCAAGCCACAACATTCTTTGTGTAGTCACAGGTGGAGGGCCACTTACTACCAGCAGGAGGCATCCTGGCTTCTTCCCATAGTTTTCTCTCACCCAGTGGCACTCAACAATATCTCTCTCTTGCCTTCTGCTTCACCTTATTTCCCCTTCTTCTTCTCTTTTTCCATCTCTACTTCTTCCCTCCTTTCGTATGGTCTTATCCCAGATTCTCATTTGTAGCCTCACAGAAAAAAAGGCATTTTTCTGAAGTGAAGTTTCATGCTCACAAGCTTGTGCATTTTTTATTTCGCTTTTTATGATTTGCTGTCGGGAACACGGTGGCAAACCACAAGCCCTTAGACACTGCAGGGATTTAGCCATGTACTGTTTCACTTCTCCATTCTTTCTTTTCCTCTTGTCTTTAGAGGAGCAAACTGGGTGAACTGAATCATTCTCAGCACCTCAAGCCTCCACTAGTCACCAGATGTTAAAGTCCCTTTCTGCTGGATACAGCACTATACTCGGCTTCATTTATTTATCATGTCACTTTGGAATGCAGCGCACATTAGAGCCCAGTAGTTACTGTGAAAAACGTCCCTTGAAGTGATTCATGAAAGTCTCTCCTACTGGTCAATACAAGCACAGAATCCACTAAGCAAGGTGAATGTTCTCTAAACACTGATCTGAGATATTCAGTGAGAAGCACAATCCAAATGACATGTACAATACATGCACTGATGAACAAATAAGTGTGGTAACTAAACACAGCTCTGACACAGCTGGGGAGAATGTAAGCACTGCTGTGGCTACTAAATTATGCTGTTTATGCGATTTAACAATCTGCACAAAATGCACACATAAGTGCTTGACGAACTTTCTGTGTTCAAACTTTTTTCAGAAACCACCTATGTTATAGGTTCTGGAAAGAAATAATACATTTCAGGGTGCTGATGAACTCATCCTTATCAAATGCTATGAAATATGCATAAACATAGCACTTTTGTCCTGCCTGTCATAATAAAAAGCACAATCAACAAAGCTATAGATAAATAATAAAAAAAGAGGTGCTGCAGTGACAGTTTCACTCGTGTGTTTTTAGGGGAGCCAGCCAGGTCTCTCTCCTGGCATTTAGGATTTTGTCAGCAGTTAGTTTAGTTTAACTCTCACAATGGATATAGGCTTAGGTAAGAACATTTAACATACAGCCTATATTTTTTTATATATATATTTTTTAGGGCTGGGTACGTTAACACGTTATTATCTCGTTAACGCATTACTTCATTAACGCCAATAATTATTTTATCGCGTTAACGTACTTTTATTATTATTATCATGGTGATGAAAGTCCGTTGCTCACTGGCTCTGACGTGTGCAGAGAAACGATGGGTCACAGGAGAGGCGGGACATTGATGAGTACTGGCTTTGGATTGGCATCAAGAAGCATTTCAACCAATGAGAGCATTTGGGGGTGGGCCTAATACTGGCTGTATGATTGGCCGACAAGCCGGACGGCTTCAGGGCGATCAGCTGATCCCTGGAGTAAACAAAGTACGGAGATGCTGCGCCGTGGTCCCAATCCTCAATGAGAGTAACATTTCCACGGCAATAACAGTGATAAAAACTCTCTCAACCCACTCGATTGAGA
>JAUBNQ010000015.1:11918112-11942237 GCA_032353495.1 Ctenopoma kingsleyae
CACCTCTTCCACCAATCAATACCAAATTTACAGAGGCAGCTTTTCTCTTCCTAACTGAGCTCAGCTCTCAGGAGTGTCTGGTGCCCCACCAGGTCGTGTATGTCTGGAGTGAACAACACACCTCTGATATATGTCTGCTTACACAGAGCCCTTAAGCTGGAAACATACTTCAAGTTTTTGAAACCTAAAAAGTCCAGGCAACCTAGTCATACTTACTATTTTGTCTGGTTACTGGAAAACATTTTATTTCAATTCATTTTTGCTGAGACCAGTTTGATCTTATGGTTTGTTGATCAGACAGACCAAACAGTCTGAAGGCATCACTTCTGACAGTGGACATACCCATACTGTTTTGTCATAGGAAGAGCACTTTACAGTCCAAAACTTGAAAAACAACCCTACCCTATATATAGCCCCACATATCACATTATCTTCAGTTACTACACAACTGGTGCACAAAACAGCTTAAAACAAACACTGAGTAATTTCAAAACACTGTTTGGTGCACTTGTTTGTCTGTCTCTCTGTCTACATGTGTACTGTGTTGTGAGTTTCTTATGAGCTTAGCAGAAATATGCACACAAACACAACTACTCGCACAGACAACTACACTCACTGACATAAACACATACCGAAACACATACACAGACACACACACACTGTCTTCTCATCATTCGTCTCCGTTTGTCTCCAATTCCAGTCCTTCTACCCAGCTCCACCAACTCCCTGCCTATAACTCAGCGATAAATCTCCTCACAGATTCACACATAAAGGAAAGACGAATGGGGAGGTTGGGAGGTGGGGTGAGGCCGAAAGAGACAGATGACACGCGTGTATACGTACGTTTGTCTATAAACGCTCGCAGCATTGACATTCATCCCTCTCCTTTCTTTTTAGTGTGTCGTGTATGTGTGTGTGTGTGGGTGGGTGAAGGACACGCCGCATCTTTCTCTCCGTTGGGAATAAAGAAGTCTTTGTAACCTCCAGTCTCTCTGGACCTGGGCTTTAAACACACATATCACAGGGCTTCCTCTCTACAGTTACCAGAATTGACACAGAAATGAAAATTGTCATTGTGTAACTCCCAAAAACAGGAATCCTACAAAAAATCTGCGAAAGTCCCTTCAATGAATTAAAATCTCAAATGAAATTAAACTAACTACGCATCTCTTCAGATCAACAGGCAACGTTTTTGCTGTGGGCTACTTGTGTAAATTAAAATGAAGAAATGTGAGAAGCACAAAAGAGCAAAAGAAGAGGAAAAATAGAGGAGACACAGACACGGTACTCACCATCCTCTTTGCATTCCTCGGGCGGCTTTGCCTTCTTGGCTAGCCTCGGGTCCAGCCACGATGTTGTCTTGGTGTTGTGGCTGTGAAGAGACGACAGAGAGAAAGTGAGAGGGAGTGTGATAGATGGCGAGAGAGAGGAGACTTGGCAGAAAGAGAGAAGGAGGTTGGTGGATTCTTAATTCAGCAGGATAGTCATTTCAGAGCGGAAAGACGTGCGTCTGCCGCTAAACAGGTGGAGGGAAAAAGCTTTAGGTTAAGAAAACAGCAATCAATACTTTTAATTTGCTTACTGCCTCTCATTAGCAGGCGAAGGGGGAGGAGAGGGTGCAGAAAAGCATAGAGGGGTTACTGAGCGAGTGATGTGAGGGGAACAGCTGTGGGCTGGGCAGATTCATTCAGAGCCTTAGGCAGAGAGCTGGATCTAGATCAGATATGATGATGTGCCAGAAAAACTTGATGCATCTCCACTGCTTGTCTGAAGATCTAGAGCCACAACAGTCTCCCTTCATGATGTCAGAACAACAGTAGGCAAGGAAGGTGTAGGAAGTGCCTACAGTAAATAAAACAATCAAGGAAGGATGCAGGGAAGACACCTCCTCTTATTGTATTCTATCTGTATTCTTCTCAGTACTTTAAAATACAATTATTTACCCAAGAAAAACTGTGTTGGATATCAAACACATATGGTACAGAGCATATAGCAAAAAAAAAGAAAAAAAAAAGAGAAAAGCTATGGTGAATATAAAAATATGCAAATATCAAATTTTGGCCACATGGGAGACGTAAAACGCTCACAGCACCATATAATACAGTTATGTGTTTGCCAGCAGGCGCCTTTTTCCACATCCAGCAGTCAGTTTATCCTAGCACTTTTGGGACGATAGCTGCTTATATGGCTGGATATGAGGTCAATGAGAGCACAATTTGCACACCAAAACAATGAGCTAAAAAAGGCTAAAAGCTGTCAAATTTGGTACTGTGTGGACTTTTTGCTGAGTGACAACTTTTACATTACACTTTGCAAAGTATTCAACATTAATTCTTATGATGGTGCTAGAGAAGCCATATCACTAACATATTTAGGATTTATCCTCTATTACCTAAATCTCACGGTATTGCTTCCAGAAGTTGCTGACATATTTTAGTCTGAACTAAAGTGGCAAACAGAGCGACACTGGCATCTCTAGAACTACGACCAGAAAGCAGAGACAGATAAAATTAGTTACAAGAGGCAGATTAAAGCCTTTGCCAAATACCAAGCCAAATAAAGTGCATTTCAAAGTAAGGTAAACTCTCTTTCACTCTTCCCTTAATTCTTTTCCATTTCCACCTCCTCTCTTCTCTTGCTCCTATGTTTTTCTTCCTCTTCTTTCTTGTCCTCCATCACTATTTATAGTATAAAAATCAACTCTTTCTTTCTTGTCCTTTCTCTCACCTTCTCTTTTTCCAGTTGTTACTATTTTTAATCCCTATCACTTTTCCCCCACCTCCCTCGATCTCTTCTTTTCCTCTCCTGAGCCGCCTCACTTCAAGGGCTGTAGGTAAACGAATTGATCTCATATGGAGACCAATCAAAGGCGAGCATCCTCTTGGCAACCACTATTACTTTGGCACGGCATAATTTACACCTAGAAAAAATAAAATAAAATTCAGAAGGCTAACTGCATTAGTTGTGTAATGTGCTTGATGGATGTGGGAGCATGAGGTTTCTCTGTTTGGGGGAGGAGACATATGGTGATTTGTTCGCAGTGAAAAGAATTAAAAATCTGCATCTGGGCCACATAGACATTGAGAGGAAAAAATGTGCCTAGTTGAATCACAACACCAACTCATTTCTTAGTGTTTAAGCGTCCTGGCATTCAGTAGATGCTGTGGAGAAACTTTGTCTAATTACTGAAATGATTAAACTATGTAATAAAAACTTTATACTTTCCCATTATTGAACTTGTGTCCACAAACATGCACATACAATTCCTTCCAAACGACTATAAAAAACACACAGCAACTCCATTATTCTGATGTAAGGAAGTCTTACCTCTTACCTTACAGTTTTACTGAAGCTGGTAAAAGCTAAAAATGCCAATGAATTCATCTTCACAGCTTGTATAACAGAATTTTGTATAGTAAGGTATTTCTGGGGAACTCTCAAAATCTCATTAAACCACCAAGAATCAATTATTCTCTATGTGAGTTAGTGTGTGTTCAGAAAGGAAATAAAGAAGTAATCTACCTGGTTATGTGGCCTTAATCTAGTTACTTACGTCTTATATAAATAATTTACAGGAAGAAAGCTAAAAACACGAGCTCACTGGATGGTATGCACACTTCTTAAAAGGAAAACAAGATATCAACATACATTTTTTATGTGACAGACTGGAATGTCTGGATGTGGTACATACAGTAATATGATGATGAAGGATCAGATGTAACCATGACACTTACTCGATGAAGTAGACTTCTCCTTTCTCGGTGTAAGCCATCTCCCAGTTGTCTGGCAGTGGCCCTAGCTCATCATTCTCCTCTGGTTTGGGTACTGTAGTCTTTGGGGACTGTCCGTCATCTTTGGGCCCCTCGGTGGTGGCCTCCGCTGGGTTGCTCTGCGGGGCGATGTCCCCCGAAGCGTCTGTGCTCTTGTCCTCATGTTCACTTGACTCTGAAGGTGACAGCAGGGCAGGTGGGGTCAGGCATGACATTATCGCTCAGGGAGGAGCAGGGGGATGAGGAGAATGAAAGACAAGGTAGGTGGGGCGGACAAGAGCAGACGCAGGAGGCCAAGAGAAGGGATTGATCGAGAGTCAGTGTTAGGGTGGAGACAGAAAAAAAAAAGGTGTGATTAGAAAAAGGTGAGGGGAAGCAGTGACTCAGGGGAAAGAGAGGAGCAAGGTGAAGGGAAGAAAGAGAATGATTGAGGTTAGCAAGACAGAAAGATGAATAAAACAGACGAGACAATACAGATTGAGAGCGGAGACGGCTGTGATGCCCTAGTGCGAGTTGTGGGAATGTGTTAGAAAGATGAAAATGGTGTCTATGGAAGAAGGAGAAAGAGATGATGGCAAGAGCGTGCTTCCCAAAGGAGATAGCTTGTGGAGGGAAGTGAAGAGGGGACAAGTGAGAGCAGGGGATTGAGAGATAATCTATGGGAGGGAAAGAGCGAGGTAGCTATCTGCTTAGATCACACAGCCTGCTGTGCTGTATTGATTCCCCTTCAGCTCTGCTGGTCAACCCACATTCTGTCGTCTACAGAGCGAAAACTCCTCCTGAGCCAAGTGCAGCAACCCACTTTAACATCCAGCGAATAACATCTCAACATTGCAGATTGGAATCTGTTAAAAATGTTTCCGTTGCTGTATTTTCTCTTCAGTGTCATCATTAATAAATACATTAAGAAGTTACACTGGGGTACTTCCTACTTTATGATGATACTTTAGAGAACTTTTAACCCCTGACCCAGTGCACTAACTAAATTCTTAGATAAAGAATTTACAGCATTATACAGCAGAGGGAGACGCCACACAATGAAAAAGACAAAGCAAAACAAGATCAAAGTTAAATAACCTACATAGTAAAAGGGTCTAATTTTTTTCATTTTCGTTTACTTTTATGCTTTTATCTGACTTCCTACAAATCAGATAAAAAAACAATTCTTCACAATACACACTGACAACACTACTATAGGATACTGTATATAAAGTGTTATGATTATACAGTATATTCACATAAATATTACTTTCTTTGTATATTGACTGAAAACCTTGTTTTTAAAAGTAGTCTTTTTCTCTTTATTCCATGAGGCACTTAAGCTGTTAAGAATGGTGGTAATATTAAAAGAAATCACATTGGTGTTGCTGTTATACATGATGCAATTTGCTGTTTTCTTACATATATATAAGTATTTCTCCTGGAAATGAAGAATCTTACCTTGCTTGAGCTCCTTGCGATAGGAAAACCAAAATCTCATCCTTCTACCAAGCTTCTTTTCTCCACACTAAAATTCATTAAATGTTAAGCATACATCTAAAAATGGCAATAAGGTAGTAAAAAAAAAAAAAAAGTATCTGCAGGCACAAATAAGGACCAGTAACTGAACGACTGGAGTTATCGTGCTGCTCTGACTGATGCTGAGCTGTGAGAGACTTGGCTGTCCTGAAGGCATAAAACCAGCTTAGAAAGTCACAGGACCCAAGTATGGTTTTGGATTTGGAATCACAAAAAATCAAATTCATAATGCCTCTTTTATAATTGTCCTTTCATGTGATCATGGGATGCATTCAAAAGGGTTTCTGTGTGTGTGACTGTGTGTATTGGTGTTTGAGTTTGTGTGCACAATTTGATGTTTATATAATGCGCACAATAAAAGGCACCTTATTCTGAGTGTTGCTACTGAGGGCACATTTCTGTACAAAGACATGTTTTTGTACCTTGTTCTGAATTTGAACAACCTCAAAAGGTTTGGCCTTTTATGTGCCATGTGAAATGTCACTTCTGACATTTTATTTTGAGAATTTTCAGTGGGGATAGTAGCAGCGTGGACAGAGTTGATTCACAAGAGAGAAAACACTTAGCACAAATGTCCTTGTTGATTTTTAAAGAGCCTGCGGGTTCCTGTTGAATTGGAGAGCAATATGTGTGTACCCTCTGGCTATCTGGTTGAGACCGTGCTTAATTTAATTTAATTTACAGTTTACATTATCGTGTCATTAAGTTGCATATGAAGATATTTGTGTAAGCAATTAAAAGTAATAATCCGGCATAAAATAATTTTCCAAGAAATCATGTTAAAACAATCTGTTACTCTCTCTGTTGCTAGGCAACCACAATAGAAGAGACTGTTGCTATGACTTAAAGAGGACCATCAACTCCTGCAGATCAGCCTGAACCGGACCGTGACATTGAAACTTAGCTCTCATGATGGGGCTCTACAGCTCAAGTCACCTCTGTCTGTCTGTGCAGGTCATTATTAGGGCTAACCTGGGGTGACAGCAATGCCGTTGCCATTGACAACGGGCCTCTCCTCTTCCTCCTCCTCAGGTGGCTCGATGCTGGCTTTCTCCATGTTGCTGACTGACTTGTTACGCCTCCTCTTGCCCTCAGAGCTGGGTCTGGCGCCCGGCAGCAGCTGGTCCGTTACATTCAGCAGCAGAGCGCTGGGCTCGGCCGGAGGCTTCGGGGTGCCGTAAAAGTTATCTGGAATAGAGAGGAGCAAGAGTGGGAGACATTTAAACCGCAATGCTAAAATGGTTGCATTTTAATTATTTGCAATGCTTGTGGCATGGCTGTAGAGATGGCAATGCCTGTATGGTCCAGACTCAAAAATCTCAACAACCACCATGAAATAATGTGCAGACCTACCGGGGCCCTGAGGATGAATTGGTGATCCCATTTTCTTCCAGCACCACCATGACGTTGAGTGAAATATCTTTACAACTACTGGCTGGATTGCTGTGAAGTTTGCTACGCATTCCATATACAGCAGGGGTGGGCCTCGAGCACCACTGTCCTGCTTGTTTTCCAACCATCTCTGTCCTACCCATCATCAGGTGTGTTCAGTCAATCAGAAGCTGTAAGTGCATGGATGTTTGGAAAACAAGCAGGACAGTGGCCCTCGAGGACCAGGATTGCCCACCCCTGATATACAGTATATCCATAAAAATGAATTGTAATCACTTTGGTAATCTCCTGATGTTACAATTTGGCACAAAATTTCAATTTGTCTGCTACAAATATATAAAAAACAAATTCAGTTCCCATTAGCCTAAGCTATACTTTGTGCTAATTAGCAAATGTCAGCATGAGAAAACATGGTGAACATGGTAAACAAATGCTCCATTGTGCCTAAATATAGTCTCACACTAGGTTGGCTGTATTCTCTTATTTTCTTATACTTGGTTAAATACCAATAGGATTTAAATTTCACTTACATTTTAATAAAGGAAAACACAGCAATAAAGCTGAATTCAGTGCATATGAAGTAAATGTAAAGATGAAAAGTGGACACAGTGGACTGAAAGAGGTTTGTGACACCACCGCTCCCTCCATGGGGCCAGTGAGTGTTCTGTGCACTTGATTTGCAGCTCCATGTCAAAGCAAGTCCATTCAGTATAACAACTAGAAGATCTGCACAATGCAACACATATTTGCAAACAAAAACATTACAACATTATCTTGAATCTATTTCACTCATTTTTGGAGAACATCCATTGTTGCCGTACACTTCAGTCTTTCCCTCTGCACAACAATTGCTTGTCAGACCATGC
This sequence comes from Ctenopoma kingsleyae, assembly GCA_032353495.1. Taxonomy (NCBI): domain Eukaryota; kingdom Metazoa; phylum Chordata; class Actinopteri; order Anabantiformes; family Anabantidae; genus Ctenopoma; species Ctenopoma kingsleyae. Next base: position 11,925,659 of record JAUBNQ010000015.1, read on the forward strand.
ACAGATTTTCGTGGCGTACGACATGACTGTGTTTCTGTATGGCTTGCACTGAATAATTACTGTATCTCTCTCGAAGTTTCAGTCGCTGGTCAGAGCCAACTACCCACCCCCAGGGAATTGCAGATTTTTTACTTGGCTCTGACTCAACAGCCACTTCCACAGTCCTTTATGTTGATTTTACATTTTACTATCCTTGGGTTTGTCCGCTGGCAGCAGTCCAGTGCTGCTGACAGTCTTCATCAGTCATTGTGAACCCCTCATGAATTCATGTTTGGGGATTTAGACTTTTGTCTTACTTTAAGGTTCACTGTCAGGATTTGTTTAAAAGAACTTATTTCTTCCAAAGGTGGATCAAAATAAAAAAGTAATTGTTTAAAATAGCTGAATGATGAAAATAATCTGTGGATAATGCAGAGATTGTTTCTTGGAACTCACTGAAGTGAAAGCTTTTTTTAAATGTCATCTTTCAATGCTTTGACCAGAACAAACACAATTTAAATCACATCTTTTGTAGTGTGGTCGCAGCAAAAATCTCAGCAGCGGATATCTCACAACAGGAGCAAATAAAACTGGCTTTTCTGTGCAGGGTTAAGTGGGAGTTTGTGTTTTCTAGGGAGGAAATCGAAAGGTTACATGTTCCTAAGTGGGTTGGGGAGTGTATGTAACTCCCATGCTTGTAAAACATTTTCAAAACCTCAACTTCAACTTCAAAAGATAATATTATCAAGAAAAGCACTACACTATGCTATTTTAAACTTCAGAAACAAGGTCAGACAAGGTTTTCATCTAACAATAGCAAGTTTTTGTGCTAGAGACATTGAGAGTGGTGTCGTATCATGTTGGTTGGACACTGCTTATCTTAAATCTCAATTTGAAAGACAGCTTAAGAGCTTTGTGGTTACAGCCATGGGTTTCCATTGAAGGGCATCAACCACAGTTTAGGTCTGATGTGGTTCATGTAAGGTTTGCTATTAGATTAGCTTATATCTATGTCCTCTGTCCCACTCAAGTGTCCCTGGCAGAACAATGAGACATGAGAAGATGACGTGTGTGAAAATCCACAGAGATTATGTTAATGCACTAGGCTGAAGCATTAGAGACAAACTCCAACACCAACTGCAGAGGAACATAAAGAATAGCCAGAGAGATTTAAGAAAATATTAGTAGGTGTCCCCCTCCATGTTGGAAAAACCTATTGAAAAACTATGTTCACATTCTGGAAAACATGAAAGCTGCAGTGAAAAATGGAGCGGAGTAGCTGTATAAAGATTATGGGAACTATCAGGATTAGAGCCTCCGAACCACAGACACAAATCCTGGAGCCTTAACGAGCTGAAGATTCGCCTCTGAGAAGAAAGTATGTTCCACATGTGAACTTAAATAACCTGCAGCATCACAGAAGCCTGAACTTTGAAGTTTGATTAAGTGGTGGAATTGCTGTTGCATCTGACATCCGCACTGATTTCAGCTTCACCTACGTGCTGTCTTAAGAAAAGAAAGAGAAACGAAAGTCTCTATTAAGAAATACCCAAAACTAGAAGGAGGAAACATTCAAAATAAATGGCAAAGCATGTTTACAATTACCACTTTGAAGCAAAAAGGGCCAATACGAAAGAAAGAAAAGGAAAATGGACAGCATTATTTTGGTTACAGAAGTGCACGTCCTTTTCATTTTTCTGCATCTGACAATAAAAGCCTGAGTAATAATCAATTTGGTACATATCTGAGTCTGATGGCCATTGTGGCTAAATAGGTTGTGCTAATACACGTTATGTGGTGGTAAAAAAACACATCCAATCAAATTGCATCAGTGAAATGTTCTGAATATGCTAAATGTCTGACTAATGCCTCTAACTGCTTCCTACAGAATCAAGAGCTGAAGCTATAGACGGGAGTCTCTGACTAGTGGTGTGGAGGACAAACTGCAACACACTGGACTTAACTGTTAAAACTGAATTAGAAAATTGTGTTTTTATTCTTCCCATTTAGATTTTTCTTCCTATTTTATTTTAGGATAATTGTTTAATGGTCTTCATACTATACAGAGACTAAACCCAGCAATGAATTGCATCTACTTACTGTAATGTCTCTATCCACAAACTTTATTGGCTTTTACCTCTGTGCTGTCCTCCCTTGCTGTTCCAAAATGAAAAACACCTCAGTGAGCCACATCACTGCACAGAGTGAAATGTTTCTCCATTATGAAACATGTGGCATCCATCTTTTGTTGAAATAGAGTTTGAGCAACTTGCGGAGTAGCAATAGATTATCAGCGTGTTGCTCTCAGCCCCCTCTCTCAGCATGTCTCTGTTCCTTTTCCTTATGTGAGTCCTCACAATCTCTTCTCGTGCATCAGAGTCTGTATCAGATACTGAAAATTTGTCATATGACTGAAATCAAATGCTATAAGTAGTGTAAGAAGGTAGCAGAGAAATTTCAACAGAGCAGCGAGTGCACACACACGCACAATTATGTCTTTATTACTGTAAAAAATGATGCTGTCCTCAACGTTTGGAGCTCATTTGACAAAAGACGGATGTCATATTTTTCACAGTGGATAGACGTGTCACCAAGTGCAGTGGTGCGGCTCTATGATGTGTTCTAAATAGTTTGAGAGCAACAATGGACGTCTGTGGCACAAACAAATAACGTAAACCTAGTTGTGGATTCTGCGATGTTACAGCGAGCAGATGATTTATTGCTGGTTTTAGTCTCTATTGGATATTTTGAAAATGACTAAAATATAGAAAACCACCGAACTTATCCTTTAACTAAGACCAACAGAACTGACTGTGCAGATTCAAGAACTCATTTTTTGTATTGTATTGTCAAGGAATACAAGCGATGGAGCAGTATTCTAGGTGCTATTTACAGAGGAGAGAACAAGTTTCCTTGCTGTGAAGTGTATGTTATTTCATCATTGTTATAAAAATTGCTATAGAACTAGACTCTCTAGTAAAAAGAACCCTGCTGAGAGCTGACAGTGAGAAATCGGAGACCCCTGACTTACGGCAACACGTATTAGTAAAGCAACTAATTGCCAAAACAAACTGTATTGTTAAATTATACTCCAGACTCTACTTTATGATTTTATCTACACTCAGATACTTGTTTAAATACAACAGTAACACCTAAAACCTCAGCTGAATCTCGCTGCAGCTTTCCTTTTGAATTTCACCTCTTCTCCCTTTTTCCCACATCTAATTGGCCATTAAATTATTAAAATATATAAAACGCTGAATGATGGCTGAGCATCCACGCAGAAAAAAAGTGGAAAGCAGCTCCCATCACCAGAAGGATCTAACATTGCTTCTGGCAACCGACCGTTAAATTGGCCATCTGCAATTTTTTTTTCTTCTCCATCTTGCTGCGGTGGCAGGCCAACAGAGACTGGCGTCAGGTGGGAGAGAAGAAAGTTAGCTGTGTTATCTATATAATGGCAGGGGTCTCCTGAGAGTTGGGGGTGGCCAGGCAGACCAGGAGCTGCATTTTCTGTGAGTGGTTTAAAATCCAAACCTCGGGGCTGTCTGACCACAGGAGAGAGAGGATAGAGAGTGTCTGTTTGTTTTGATTAGGCAACTGAAGAGCCACATCAGCTCAGGCTCAAGGACTGAGCCAAGAGACAGCCAGCATGAAGGCACTGCATGGGTATGCACGTGTGTGTGTGTGTGTGTGCGTGCGCGTGCATGCTGGCTTCCTTTCATTCAGAATCTAAGATTCAGAAGATTTCATCCAATCTCCTTCATGACTGATGACACCCTTGTCTCCACGAAGCCAAAAGAAGGATGGATGGAAGCATACTTGTGAGTGTGTACGCGGAGAGTGATGAGCACTGTCTCAGCATTCATTCAAACTGCTGTCACTTGCGTGAAAAAATGCCTGGTGTGCCACATCAAAGCAAAAAATTCCACAAAAAACTTGAAAAATCACAAAGATGAATGACTGCAATCACACAGGTTGTTGAGCATGACTTAACTAAATCCTTACCTTCATATGTTCCACTCTCTAGCAGGGCTCCACTTTTCTCCAATTCCATAAACCGGTCAACGGTCACAAAATTATAATCCACCCCTGGGACCTCTCCTTCCTTGGGCTGCCTGGTTGTGCCTGCAGGAGATAAGCAAGAAGAGTTAGAGCTGCTGCAGCTGCGAGCGCCTCGTCACTGTGGAATGAGAGTAGACTTTAAGCAGTCCTCGTCAGTGTTTTAGGAAAGTTTGAAACCGACCAGAGCTTAAACGCGCTGACTCTGGTCTCAGGTCTAAGTGCCCTCTTTATTCCATTTTGTCCTTTTCTTTATTGCACATCAGAGACTGAATGTTTGAGCAGCACGCTTTGGGGGTGGGTACTGTATCAGGAGCTAAGTGATGCAATTTGGACACCAACAGGAGAAACCAACTCAATTTGCATACAGCTGACACCTTGTTAAAGACTCCCTGACAGGAGCTGCAGTCCTGTCTGCTGACTGAAACCCTAAATAATGAAAAAACTTTACTGGCAATATCAGCATTTTAAATCAAGTTCACCGACGGGATGATCATCTCTCCTTCAGTTGCTAAAACAATGTGTGTCAGTGTTTATGATGTTAAACCAAGGTACGAACGACTTACTAAACACTTCCCCATCGCTGTGTTCTAATTAGACTCGTTAAACTGATCCTGGCTGTGATAACATGCAGACTCTCTACCCCTGAGGTGCTCAATGGGTTGTCACATCTGAGCACGGAGCCTATAAAACACACTTGTTAAATCAACACCATAAAAAGTAGGAATCTGAGTGTTTTAAAGTTAGCAGGTGAACAGCTGTGCCGCTGATCTGCTGTGATTTGGATTTAAAATGGCAATTAAACAAGAATATTCAGGTTTAAGTTTTGATAAACACTGATTACCCCACGTTCGATTACATAAACAGTGCAATGAGCTGGTCTTAAGACTACACACTGGGAAACTGGAAACACTTAGGATCCCACAGGATGAAATTGTTTGTTTTCCTTGGTTCTTAAAAAATAAGAAGGGATGGGTTTGGCCGACCTTCATCTCCCTTTCTCCAAAGCGTTCATACAAAAAAAATCAAAAATCAAAATAAGGCATAAACAGGGGACTGTGAGAAGCATTTGCATTTTTTCTCTTTTATTTGAGACTGACTCCTGACAGGTATTGAACGTACCATTTAGCTTGCTTGAAGTGTAATGACTTAAGTGCTTTTGCAGCACACTCGCGGCTTCAGAACAGGGGTGATAGTTTCAGACTAACTGTTTCTGGAACTGAAGATATAACGAAAACGCCCACTTTACACACGCGATTGGTTAGTTGTGGTGTCTTCACACACTAACTTCCATCACTTTCACAACAGCCAACAGCAATAACATGAATGTCGTTTGAAGTGTAGCCATTTGGAACAGGTATAAATGTCTCACAAATGATTTATGTTACTGTCAGCCTCACACAGAGCATATGGACAGGTGGAAACTAAAAGCACCTTTGTATCTGACATTTGGTATCATTTAGACAGTGCTGTCCTGATGTTCAGCATCAAAGTGTGCGCTAAGTTCAATTCTTCCAGATAGTTAAAAGTCTACAGAAAAGTTCAATTCAAATCACTGCATCAACAGAGTTGTTTGCTCTTTAGTTCAAATGTGAAGACGCTGTAACGTGTGCGGTTTTCATTTTGCTTAGGATCCTTGTTGAATGCCACTACCCATCTCATTTTTTCTGACCATTTTCTATGATCTCTCTGTTGCCACTGTCAAATAAAGGTTCACCCATGAATCCAAGTGGTGATTGAGCCAAATTTGAAGAAATTCCCTTAAGGCATTCCTGGGATATCACGTCCACAAGAATGGATCAACGGCATGGAGGCAATGGAATTATCAAAGAAATAAATAAACATACAAAATCATCAGAAAGTGTAATATTTTTCATGTTAATGTTTCTGAACTGAAGAACAGTAAACTATCCTTAATAACATCTCTAGTGTAGACATATGGTTATAACTTTCTCCAGACTCACTCAAAGAATGTAATGAATTAAGCCGCTTGTCAAACTTTTCCCAAGTTGTCTTGCTAATATGCTGATTAATTGGTCCTTGAATGGAGAAACTCAACCCACACGAGGCTTCACGATCAGCTCTCGGATGGTTACTGAATCAGCTGAACTCTGTTTTTTATTGTTTACAGTCTGTCATTTATCTCCTCAGGCAATCAAGTTATCAAACATGCCTCTCATATGCCTGTATGTATACATTTTTCAGAGCTCCAAGTAGAAATTTCTACCTTTGAGGCTGAAACATTGAAACCTTCTGACAGCTTATAAGAGCAAATGAGCAGCAGGGATCGCTGTTGTGCAGAATGTATGTATGTGTATGTGTGTGGTGTGAGTGTGTGTGTGTGTGTGTTTGTGACGCACCTCCAGCGGAGAATTTCTTGATTGTGTCTGTCTGCATGGGGGCTTGTGTACCCGTCAGATTAGCTTCACTCACAGGCAAAGCTACTGACTGAGAAGCACACACACACACATTTCAAAGAGGACCTTTGATGTTGTAGAACTATATTTAGCAGCTTCTTCTGTTGGGGACTTTCTCTCCAGTGACGATTTCTAAAAGGAGGCAACCACAATGCCTCTCAATTTTCAGTCCTTTTGTATGTGGGTCATGATCCTGGAGTGCAAATCAGCGATTTTCAAAGTGTAACAGAATAATGATGATGTACATTTTTAGGAAGGCATTTAATCATTATTTACAATGGCTTGTTTTATATTAAATTGATTTAAATACTGCTTCCAACATTTTGTTTGCCTACAAGAGTCTGAATTCTCAAATCCCCTCAGGTGAGCGTGCCAATTCAGATGGGAAGCTCTCACTAAAAATAGACACTGTTGTTTTTTTGCACAGACTTCCATTATTTGTGCCAAGTTCTTGATTAGTCGGGAGACAGGATGAGACAGAGAAGTAAAGAGAGATGGATTTCACCACATCATATTCAGTAATAAGCAGGATTTACTTGGGTTTACAGCACAGTGTGTATCCTAAGCATGCTGGTGCTGATAGGAACCTTCTTAAAAATATAAAGTACCAGTGCTAAGATACTGTTAAGACTCCAGTTCTCCTCCAACTTTCAAACGGTAATGGAGGATGTTATTTTTGTTGTTACAGTGACAAAAATGTCAAGAAAGTTAAAATACGACTTAATAACCCATTTTGATCATGTGTCTGTCTCAGGTATTTTGAGGAGAAAACATATTTGGCTTTGTATTTTACACAGCATATAAATAACTGCAGTGATTTTTAAAGGCAATATTATATTTGTCAGTGTTTCCTGGACCAGTGACTGATACATGTGATGAAAAAAACCAAAGGTGTCACAAAATCAACCAAAGCCGAATAACGTACAAAAACAACAAAACACATAGTTCATTAAATGAAATGAAAGCATATCATCTTTCTGGTCCTGATCATGAAAGCTGAAAACTTCTGTATAAATATGCTTTAGATTAACTCTGCATGGTAAATGTTTCATTTTAGAAAGTAGCTAGTCAAAGTAAACCTTCCCCTTCATTGCTTATAAAACAAAATTATTTACTTATATTTTGGGCTATATTGTATAATTAAAGCACAATATGATAAGATAATGCATATCAGAGAGCAATGGTGGCATAAACAGATAGAATCGGACACAATTCCTACTCATCTACAGCACAACTGCTGTGCACTATTAAACGGAGGCATAAATTCACCTTTCAACTTACTCTACAAAAGTGTGTGTATCATGACAGACAGATCATGACAGTGAGTAGTAAACAAGTGAGTAACAACATTTGTGTCTGTGTGAAAATACTTATTTTGAAGGTGGAAAGTAGCTAAGTACAATTTAAGTTAAATTCTGAGGTACTTTGGTTGAGTATTCCCATTTTATAGTACTTTTACTTTAATGGCACTATTTGGATGCAAGTATTGCACTTTTCCACCACAACATTTGACAATTTTAGCTACTAGTTACTTTTAGTACAATATATAAATCAACTACTATATGATGATGTATTCTTGTGGATTAAACACCTGTGAGTACATTAAGTGGTAGTAAGTGGAGTAACATCAGCTGCAACTTTAGTGATATTTACACTTTAAAGCATATTCTTTACAGTATATTGTTCTGTATTATAAGTACTTACTTTAATATTTTAAGTTAAGTTTCCAGTGCAGGACACACACACACACACTCACACACCAATAACAGAGCTACATGCAGCTGCCCTGACTCATCAGGGGCAACTTGGTCTTCAATGTTTTGGCCAAAGACACTCTGACATAAGAGAGGAGGAGAAATCAAACCACTAACCCCATGATTAGTGGACGACCACTCAAAGTTCTGACCACAGCCACCACACACACTGTGTTGGTAATACTTATATAGAAGAACTGAGACCTTCAGAATGATGCCCAGAGGAATCAATTTCTTAGTGGAGTACTTCAGTACTTTCAGAGCATATACTAGAACTGGAGTAAAGAATCTGAAGTGGTACTTCTACTTTAGTGGAGTAGTTTTTTAGGCAAGTGCATGCACTTTTACTTAAGTATTGACTCAAGTGTACTTCTGCCACCTCTGATTATTCGTTTTCTTGGGATACAACATGAAAAACAAGACAGTAAAAGAGGCACAATGATAACAGCTATAGAGACTAAGATAGTATCAGTGGGAAGTGAGCACAGGGAGTAAGAGGAAGCAAATGTAATGGATAAGAGAGCTTCAATTGCAGCGTGGGCTGAGGCTCTTTTAGCCTACAGTCATGCTATTGTTCTCCAGTACGTCCTCAAGCCAGATTCAACTCCACAACCACAGGCCACAAGTCCAGCACTCACTTGTGCAGCTGAGCACCATTATCAGACAACCTGGTCACAGCTAAAAACTGTAGTGGTTTCATACAGGGACTAGTGCTCCTACAGAATACATTAACATAGCTCTAAGCTATCTGTATGTTAATAAAACACACTGTATTAAATACATGACCTCTATGTTTGGCTTCACATTTGCACACTGCACAGTAAAAATTATAACCTGAGCATAATTTGAACCTGTGATAACTGTGGGCAATATAAAAATGCTCAGTAGGGACCCAGACAATCTGTGGAAAGCAGAAACACTGGACTCTATTTGGAAAAAAAAAAAAGGATTTATAACCAAATATCCCGAGGCATCACAGAGAAGATCTGTAGTTTGTATTCATGACAGAGAGTCAAAGCGTGTGTAAAGACCCTCAGGAAATGATTATACCCTGAGCATTCAAGCTAATCATTTCCACACTGTTGCGTAGCAGGGTGTAAAAATATCAACACAAAGGTAAATAGAAGTGACACAAACTTTGTCTCTAATATATTTCCATTTTGTTGAGTGTTGTGTAATGTCATTTTACTAAATATAGACAGAAAAGGGACAACTCTACATAATAAGCAGAAATATGATGTGTTCGGTATTTTGGGAGATCATTTAGAAAGTCACAAGGTTCTGGGAAAGAAAATGGGACAGAATATGCTTCGGCTCTTTCAGGTTGTCCTGTCCTGAGGTCACTGGAAGCTGGAAAAGCTTTGCCAAAATAGCACCTGATTTGAATACATTTAGGCTTCAAGAAATGTAATTTTTATTTAGATTATTAAGAACGGTTATGTGTGTTGGCCTTGCCATCAGTTCCTACAAATTGTGTTTATAGCTTGTATCTTCTGATCCACCATTGTGGTCCAGGCTGAAATATCTCAGCAACTATTGGATGGATTTCTGTAACATTTGTTACAGACAATCATAGTCCCCAGAAAATTATTGTGGATGTGGACTGTCTTGTCCATACTACTTCTGCCTTTGATATATGACAGTTAACTAATTAGGTAGACTCAAGAGAATGACAACGGGACACCCTCTGTGCGGTACTGAGTCTGTCATTTGTTGAGTTTTCATTATATAAAACTATTTTTACATAGCCAGAAATCTACCCTAAAGTACTGACAATTAGTGGCAGTAATAGCATACTTCAATTAATAAAAAACCTAAAGCACCACATATGTTTTACCGTCATTACTTCCTCCTTCAGGTTAACATTAAGAAACTTGATTTGAAGCACTGTAATTGTCGTTGAGCTTCTATGAGGAAATATTGCAGGTATCAACCACAGTGAGATGACAGACTGCAGGAAGGAATAAAAGTCTATTCATCTATCTACCATCTTTGCAAAGGGTCTCTCCCCTCTGTTCTTTCCATCTTCCCTCATGTTTCTTTCATCTTCTACTCAACACAAATTTCAAACGCAGAAAGTAACAGCACTTTCATCCTGCTACTGAGGTGCAGTCATTTCTGAACAGTCTCCACTGTGTCAAAGTCTGAAAATCATTCTCTAAGTCATCTGCTAGGAGATATGTTTAACTTTCAACAAGATGGAAAACAGCAACCACTAAACCTTTGTACATAGCGCATTACAGCAGCTCCTCTTGTTACCATCCAACCAGAGAGAAAGCTCTACAGAATCTTTACTATGCAGCAAGTTCAGGTGCAACAGACCATGCAATGTTGTGTGTATCATATAGCTTTAAAAACATGCAACAAGGATAAACAGAGGTGTGAAGTTGGAGATGGGATCAGCTAACGTCTAGCCTCCAGCAGTGTTCACAATCCCTTTCTGTACTGTTGTAACAGTCCAGTGTTGTGGACAAAAGCCTCAGGCCAGATGCATAAGCCAGGTCTTGCCCTTTTACCCACTAAACCCTCTGTTATGACTGGCCAAGATAGTGTCAGCACTGCCTATTGTAACCAGTCTAATCTAGCCATTAGCCAATTAGGAAGTGATGGGCAGCCATAATGCCCTTGCATTAGAGGGATGGATTAGTTTGCCATTCAGCGCCTGCCTGCTGCCTGCGGGCAAATGGACTGATGGAGGACAGTGAACCACTGTAGTGCGCCACCAAAAGCTGCTTTCGCTGCACTTTGCCTCGATACACAGAAAGTTTGGCAACGTGCGCATTCATAGCTTTCACTGATGATGCAAAGCTGGGTTTTAATCGAGCGTGATTACATATCATCTGAGCAGAGCTGGTGATAAAAGTTAACATCCCTGCTTTGAAGTCTAATCATATTGGCTAAGAATGTCTTGCTTTCCTGCAAAAGTACAGATGCTTGTGGTTCTTCACCAAATATCAGTCATTTTTTTGTCTTCTACCTCACTTAATGAGATTTCAGGTTCATCTGAGTTCAGTCAAGTTCAGTGAGAATGTTGCTCCCCTGCTTATTGACAGCCAGTAATGTGGGATAGATTGGAGAAAGCCAGGCACTGAACCACACTCCCCTGCCTGCTGGCCCTCTGCCGCCCTCCCCCGAATTCCATTAATAGCTCTGCCCTCCAGGAGGTGCTGGGTGCACCGCCTGTAACGCAGCCAGAGATATTGATGACTGCATCCTCCCCCCAAGGAGAGACGAGAGGAGGGGAGAACGAATGGAGGCGGCCGATAAAGAGATAAAGATGTGGGGAAAAAGTCGAATAAGCAAGGAGAATCATCATGAAGGCTGATGGTTTGAACGCTAAAGAGATTAATCTCCTGGCCATTTTACATTCTCTTCAAAGGATGAATGGAAAAACAGACTGACATTCACAAACTGCGCTTTAAATAAATAATTTTAATGGATATTAAAGAGACAAACCAGCTGAAATGAAGCAGAGAAGCTGTAAGAGAACGACTTCTTTCCAAAGATCTAAGAAAACATTTTTACTCATGTTTCCTGTGAGTAAATAGTTGCTAGGGTTTTGTTATCTGCAAAACATTTTGCCTGATATTCCCATTGTATCAGTTTCTTGTTGCTTGTCAACTCACAGTAGCCGATGCTCGCTGCCTGACAAATGCAGCAATGAGACTTTCTGTACTACAACAAATCTCTCCATGGGCATTTCCCAAACTAAACTGATAATACCAGCAAACTGAAAAGAGCATTTCCCCAACAATTCTAGTGTAAGTAAAGAAGAGTCACATACAGAGTAGGTGCTGCAAATCCAGTTTCAAAGATCAAAAATCACAGTGACACTATGGCAGCAAGTTTGTGCAAGATGTTCAAGGAGGGCTGCTTTAAATCAAATTTATTCAAATGCACGTAAGTGCAAAGCTGGAGCAGGAGCTTCAAAATCCTGCCAAACTACATCAAGTGAGGACAGGTTGTAACATCTGATAATCTAATACCCTGTCAAAATGCGATAAGACTTCCCTGTACATGAGCTGCAAATGTATTAATGCCGTTAAATGATGTGATACATTAATATATAAAAAAGCAAATTCAACTTGATGAGTGACTGTAACTGTAAAATATGACAAGAACTAGAATCCCTACAAAAAAGAATAGACTTTTATTGGAAAAAAAAAATTGTATATGTAATTTCTCCAACATGTTAAAGCCACATGAATGTTGTCAGAATTCAATAATTTGCTCTAGGAGCTTAGGAAGAGCAAATGTGAACAAGAAGGCACCACAAACGGTGTGATGGCATCACCTATAGCTTAAAGATAACTTCAATGGTCATTGATTATCTTCTAAAATAATCAATCATGAATAATATTTAGTGCAGGCCTTTTTCTGTTTCAGATGGTGATGCAGTAGGTTACAAACCTTCATATTAATAGTCAATAATGATAATTATTATGCCGACACTGTGTGCATATCAAGTCCGCAGCAGTGCTGATGTTACTCTAGAGCCCATGCACAGCCGTCAAATACTTAAGCGAGTGATAAACTACCACAGAGTCGATGACAGTGACAGATTGGCTTGTCATTGCAAAGAGCTCTCGGTATTGATTAAGTGCTGTATCAAACACATTTGGGACAAGATGTGGTTGTAAAACCTAAACATTGCCAGAAAACGTAAGCCAGACATTCAGGATCTAACTCATGTATTTGTAGCTCTACGCCACATATGTGATACAGTATGCAGCCCAGATAAATATACACAGTGTAAAAACAACCTACCCCTACACAGGGATGTCATCATGGTATCTGTTATCATTGAGAACTGAATCAGAGCAAGCTCCTCTAGCCCCGTTTCTATCTTTCTCATGGGAAGATGTGAATGGCTCCTTTCATCACATCCAGCGTGCCACTAAAAGAGATTTCCTTTGGTCTTGCTCCGCATCTCAACTTCCATGGGAATCAAAGCCGTCATGTTTGCAGGGGGGGAGGAGAATGTTGAAATGAAGAAAAAGAAGAAGAAATAAAAAAAAAAAAAAGGCACACACCCTAATAATAATTCAGAGCTGTGGAGGAGACAAGGCAGCAGCTGAGCTGGTGTTAACGTCAACCAACTTTAATCTGGATAGATCAAAAAAAAATAAAGAAGGAAAACACAAGAAGATCGTTTCATTCTCTCTCAGCTACTCTGCTTTTCCTCTGAATCCACAGAGGACTGCTGTATTGTACCCCACATTCAGACATACACACAGCTGACGGTGGGCAGGTATAAAGAGAGCAGAAGAACAGTGAAGAGAGAGAAAGGGCAGAGATATAGAGATTAAGGGAAAGCTGATGTCATCCATTTGGATATGTTGCCCCGGGGTGGGCGTTTTTCAGGGTGTGTGTGTACTGTGATCAGAAATGTGAACGTGCTGCTGTGTCAGCCTAATCCCTGCAGCCAGGGCCACGCAAGCTCGAGCACATTACCACCCAATGACACAATCTGTTTGTGAGCACGGCCCGTGCCGTTTTTATTCATCTCCAACGTCCCCGTCATGACTACTTAGCCCAAAGGCTCAAATTGGCTGTTCTACCGGAACAACAAACCTGACATGTATTCCATCAACCTCTGCTTCAACCCTGCTCGCTATCTAACACCATCTACCCTCCCAGCCCTCTAGTGTCAGCAGCTGTGATGTTAGGAGAACCAATTTATATGTTTCCAGTAACCTCTTTGGATCAAGCGAGGGATTTGAACCAACACCAGGTGGGTCACAGAGGCTGGAATAATCATCACACTCCACATGGTGGTAATCATCTCATACTCTTGGCCCTTTAATACCAGAGGCTAAGCTATCTCATACTATCTTCACCTCTGCCCCTTTCCTGCTGTTGTGCCTACAGTGGCTCTGTGTGTGTGGGATGTGTGTAAGCACTTTGTAAATGTTACCTCAACAATTAAAGCAACAGGGCTCCCAGATTACAAGTGATTTTTGTTGGTTTCTTTGTTGGCATCTGGAGGGAGATGAACTTGTGTTTTGTTTTGCCCTATGAATCTAAGTAAATTATGTTTTCACACAGCTGACATGATTTTCAGTCAGCGATCAAAGAAATATGATTGTTTAATGCTACAACATGCAACCTACGATGGCACTAACATTGGATCAGCAATCAATCCAGCATGCTCCTCCCAGCCCTCCCTCTCCCTGCTCTGCTACAGGTAGTCCTCTTTATGAAATTACAATAAAAATCTACTCCAAAAACTACTAATCAAGCAGAATTTTTTTGTAATTCTCCGGCTAGAAGGCAGAAGCTCACTCAGAGCCTTTCAGAAATGTCTCTGCACTGCCAACACCTCATTTTGATAAAAAAAAATATTTGAGATTGTGCCTCTAGCGTTTGAATCATCCTTTAGGTGAAGAACATATATGTTCCCATAGAGTCAGTGAGTTAGCAGTGCACTATGTCAGAACATTGAACTATTATTAGTTATGAATTAGTAATTTAATATTATATTTTGGTGCCTGTTACCCATGCAAGCTTTTAAGATTTACGGTTGTCCATCCGCGATTGGACAATGTGCATGTTTTGTCTTGTCTTGCTTGTGCTAATTCCAGTAGAATGGCTGTGATGTCTGTGGTTCCTGTTTGACTGACTTATTACTCCAAGGGTATAATTTAGACACAAATTGCGATTGGTAACTCCAATCAATGGCACATAAATCTCAGTAAGAGCTCTGAGTCAAAAGGCAGAAAGCCTGTAGTTCTGTTGCAAACGTCTTTTGAAGAGAGAAGCTCCTAATTAAACTGTGACAGTAAGAGGACGACCTTAATCACAGAAAAAGATTTTCAAAGGGACCTTCCTTTCTAACTGGAAGTACTGTTTGTGTACAGGGCTGACACACTGTAACTTAGAGAAGCTCCAATGATGGCAAAACCCACGAGACTTCATAAAGAACAAAAATGAAGAAAAAAAAAAAACAAGCCAGCACTCATTTGTTGTCAGCGTTGCGTTCAAGCAATCAGGGTTTTTCATGCCTCAACTAAAATCCACTCAAAAGTTGTCCAAAGGATTTTTAAAGCATCCAAGCTAATACAAAGCCATGAATAATGAATAGTAATTTTTGACTGCAAATTATTCATGAATTTTATCTCCCTTCCTTTAACTTGCTCAAGGGGGAAAAAAGTGTTCGAAATAATGTCCTGTGATCAGAGTAAATAATGATTTGTGTAAAATATTTCTATAAATAATAATAAGGATGTGTTTAGATAGAGTTGCTCCTGTGAGGCTGAACTGGAGATGGAGTTGAACAGTTTGTCAGAGGAGAAATTAACTCATCAAGTTTTCTTCACTTGTGTCTACAAGCATTACTGCAATATGAAGTACTTAGTGTTTTCATCTAATTAAACAAGTCATTATTTGAGAAGTATTTTTTTTCCTCTAACAAATACAACTATTAATTCACTCAGAATGGAGGACTGAGAGGGAGACAACTAATTGATTGATTTAACTGACATATGAAATGCTAGAAAGCAAATTTTCAGTAATGGATTTAAATTACTCTTACAAATCATTTCTCCAGTAAGCATTCACACCAAGGCAGAGCAATTATCTAACTTGATTTGAACTGATTTGTTGTGCCATGATGGTCTTAAAGGGAACTTCCGTAGTTATTTGTGGTCTATTTTTTGTCCTATTCTGTTTTTTTTTCAGTGGATAATAACAATGCTATACTTTACAAAGCCGACTCTTTAGATCCAAGAATGTGCTGCACAAAGAATATGAAAAAAATATGTCACATTTAAATGTGAAAACTTTGTACAAGTCCTAAACTGATATGTGATGAAATGCAACACATGATAAATAAAACTATACAGTAAATAAAATGTTCACTTTAAAGACTGAAGTACAACTTAATGCTACTGTCCTTATGGTACTGTGTGTACACATTTAGCTGGCCACTGGTATTTTCTATCACATTAGTCTGCATAGCAGTGTGATCCCATTCCTTACTTTGCTGAGTCCAGTGTTATAGTAGATGATAATAATTTCTCTACGTCTTTGTCTCATATTGTTTAATGAAAATCCGCCGTGAAAATTTATTTTGGCCTCAATGTGTCCACCAAATTTCATGCTAGTTCATTCATAAGTACTGTTAGAAACACAAGTAAAACATGACTTCCTCTGTAGTAGCAGTACACACTCACCTAATTTTAAAATACTTAAATTCAACCAGTCAGGCAGAGATTTCATTTGTAAGATGTATTGTCATTGAATTCACATACTACCACAGTTCTTTTCACTTTCCCTCACCGTCTCTTTGTCTCTCTCTCTCTCTCATGCTGTCGCATTCACTCTTTGATACAAGTGTCCATTAATTCAACATCCAATTACTTGGAC
>JAUBNQ010000015.1:11965895-11992082 GCA_032353495.1 Ctenopoma kingsleyae
GATCATGGTTTTGGGTTTGTTCACCCACTCGCTCAAATTAGCTGGGAAGTTTCGCCACTAATCTGCTTGAACCACTGGCAGACTTCCACAATCTGGCCAATAAGAAAAGAGTGGGTTCAGGGTGAGGGTTGGCCTTAAAGAGACAGGATGCACCGAGGACAGTATTGGTTCATTATTTACATGTCGCGCTTAGAAGCTCATTAACTGTACGTATAGCTTGTACGGTCTGCTTGCAGGGCAGCAGTTAACAGGCTGTTGCATCCTCTTTGAACCAATGATCCCATTTAACAAACCCAACAGCATCTCCTTGACTCTTAATTGGTGGGTCAATTTATTTACAATTCCAAATATGCATTTCTCAGTAGTGAAAATGCCACTTGTTGTCTAATCACTTTACCACAGGAAGTGCTCTGGAATTTAAATATTTACATATTAAACTGCCTGACATTTCAGTGTATATGAAACTACTTTAAAACATTACAATTGGAAATAAATCATAAGGAATGAACACAGACACCTGACACCATTAAATGTAGCTGAATTTTGCTAACGAATTAGGAATTAAAGGAGGAGCAGTTCTTCCAAATCATATTACAGATTTTTCTGACATACATGACAGCAGGGTTCTAATTTAGTCAGGAGAACAGTGCTTCTGCTTTTTGATTGAGGCAACAACTTTACCTTGGCACCTGAGACCCAGCAGTGGACTGTCCAATTACCTTCTCTGAGGCTGGGGAGATATTATATGAGATTTAGCCTGATTATATTTGGCCACCGTGACTAATTTTAAAGAGCAGGCAGAAGCAGCAGTGGTTTTCGGGGGAAGGCATATGGGTGAATCTGAGGTGAGTGAGGGTTAAGGACTCTAATCACCACTTGTGACTATTCCAGTAACAAGATGTGCTCCTCCACTAAAAGCTGACTAATGATTCAATGGACTGCAAGAGAAAAATAGAAGTGTCAGATGTGTGTGAGAACATTGACATGATTCATTTCTTCAGCTTCTTAACACTTTTAGAGTTTTAGAAAGCTTCACAGTAACACTGTAAAGCAAACACTGAGAAGACCACCTGTGCATGTTCTGTTTTGTGTAAAACTATAATGTTCAAAAAGCCACTTTTTCTAATCTGTCATCAGACTAATTTGTCTAATGTTCATGGTTCTTCAGACGTGTGCAACTACAAACATGAACGTGGAAAAAGGATGTTTGTGTTCCTAATTTACCTCTCGACGTTCCCAACTTCCTGGAACATTTAAGTCAAATTGAGCTACTGCTTAAACATGTACGTTTTGCAGCACTGATTAAAGACTCTGCATTTAATAAATTAAGCAACAGAAGGAAACAAAATGTTTTTGTTGTGACTAGGTTTAAGATTAATCTGATCATCTTTTCAGCTGTTTTTGTCCTAGCTCTGTTGAACAAATAGATGAATATCTAACTGAAAAGTCAAGACCTGTTACCTTGAACATGTAATAATTAAATGGTGCTCAAAAACACGTCCTTATATTTATCTTTGAAAAGGAAAAAAAACAAGAGTTTGCTGTTGTAGATGCATCAGAAATCAAATCATGTTTGCACGTCATGTGAACCCAATCTTAGGCACCGGTGTTTATGTATGTGTGTGTACCAAAACAAACTTATTTCCAGGTGCGCAACTTCCACGTCTAAGTTCATCTCAAGCGTGTGTAGCTTCACAACAGAAGAATGAAAACGTACGGAGCTCTACAAAAAGCTTGTTCAGTCTCCTTGTGCGTCTCCTGCTTTCTGCTCCTCAGAATAGAGCATAACAACGCTCCACCACCTGTGCTGGCTGCAAATCATCCTCTTCCACTATGTCTCTAATTAGCATGTGTCTGAAGCCTGGCTCCCCATGCTGATAAAGGTAGCCAAATAAGATGTCTTGTTCCATCTGGGAGTTTATTGACTGCTGGTCCTTGAGAAAGCATTTGATTTTTACGCCAGGTGGTCCAGTCAGGTAATGTGTGCTTTAATAATCTTTAGGGTGATGCTGATTACAGAAGGGGAATGAGTCTGTAGTCTGACAAACCTCCGCAGACGAGCACTGACATCACGTCTGTCTCCATGGCGATGTGAAAGAAACGTAGGCTGCTGGTGTCTGGATGCAGGCCGTGTGAGGGGAGCAGGAGGGAGAGAGAGAGCGAGAGTGTGTCGGAAATCCTCTAGGAAAGGCATGAAGGAACATAGTGTCAGGAAGCTACCAGCACTGAATACTAATATCTGAGGCTAAAGATGGACAGGCGAGCACGTGTGCACTAACACACACACACACACACACACACACACAGACACACACCAGTCAGTGGAGCTGGCTGCCATGGTGTCTTTCTCAGTTTTGTCAGCAGTCAGTTGGTATCAAATGAAAAATAGCCTTTGAGCACAAATGTCACCAGAGCCAACAGTGACATTAAAGCCTATTGGACTAAAGGTTTAGACTACTCCCTCCATAAAGAACCACCAGAGGAAAGACGTTAGAGAAAGACAGATCAACACATGAAAAAGAACAAATAAATACGATAACATCTTCTCATGCGTGCCACACAGTATAGTACATCACTGTGTGTCGACTTCACACCCTGGAAAACAACACATTTCAATGCTGTTCCATTAAAAACTCACCCTTTGCCTTTCAAACATACTATTTTTATTACCCTCAGCCTTCAAATTAATTAATGACAAAATCTTCCTCACAACTTCTTAAAGCGAAGTGAGCGGACCCATCAGTCAGATGCTTTGCTGAAGCATTTTTTCATTGAGAAAACCGCTTCGCAGAAAAGTTCAAGCTCATTCACCTTTCAAGGGCCTTGAAGTCCAGCGCAATCATTTTGAGAAACGACAAACCCGACCGTACAAATATGCCCTCTTAATGATGTGTTTTTTGTTGTGTGTGAGCTGGCACTGAGTGAGTAAAGGAGAGAAAATGTGAGCGTACTGAACCTATGGCAGATTCAGCTTGGAAATCACCTGCTGCCTCTGCTGAACCTGTTTCCACAAGACATTGTAGGAATCTGACAATGTGAAAAACAAATGATCTGACTGTGACCTTGTGACATTTACAAGAAACTATTTCTCTCAGAACAAATGTACAATAATATTGACTTAGTGCACCCTATGCATATGCTGTAAATGTCAACATCCATAGGCATAAAGTTCAACTCAAACCC
The DNA here is from genome assembly GCA_032353495.1 of Ctenopoma kingsleyae. NCBI lineage: Eukaryota > Metazoa > Chordata > Actinopteri > Anabantiformes > Anabantidae > Ctenopoma > Ctenopoma kingsleyae. The sequence continues at coordinate 11,969,079 of JAUBNQ010000015.1, forward strand.
ATCGTTTTAAGTTATGAATGTCAACAATATCAGGCCGGTATGCCTCAGATATAATATCTATACATTTATTCTAGACCTGAAATGTAGATAAAATGTCACTGCAACAGGTGAGTGGATGTCAGGAAATACATAAATATACATTAAAAACCAAATTAACATCACATACTATACACTTTCCTTTCTTTTCCCTCCTATAACTCAGTTTCTTAAGAGTTATAAAGTTACTTCTAAGACTCTGGGACTGCACAGATCGACAGTGAGACTTTATCTAAAAACAGAGAAGACATGGAACAATAGTGAACCTTACCACAAGTAAGCTCTGAAGCTCTGAAACTGTTTATACACAGACATATACACAAAAAGAGAAGAAACTATTATAATATATTGGAAAGATAGTAACACTTGTGGAATGTAAGATCCACACAGTAGCTATGCTAGCATAATCTTTAGGATGTGGTGACACCAGAGATGAGTCCAAGATGACTGGTTGTCTATTGCCAAACTCTGATTTCCCCATATGAGTCCACGTAGCTGTAATAATGCAAGATTACCTTTTCAAAACATGTCCAATCAATAAGTACAATCTGATGTAATTCTTAGAGTTCCTTGTTTGTTTGTTTGTATAAAGCCAATATGAACACAAAGGAAACCAGATATAATAGATCAGATAAGTCAGTGTATGACTCTTTGCATCGTTCTGGACAAAATGAACTAAAGGTGCAATTTCTCAGATCAGAAATGAAGTCCAAACCCTGTGTCAGGTCAATTATTTGACAACTGGCTGCCCAGTGTGTTGCGTTTACTATATTTCAAGCTGTTATTTTATGTTTCTTCTGGTATCCAAACTCTCTACCCTTATTTGCAGCCATAGCTCTTTGTTTTGTCTCAGTGGTGATGAGGGGGTTTGCAACACATGAAAAACTGACGTCAATGCATAGCACACCGAGTCTTCTCTTGTGCTTGGCAATCCAAGAGTGTATTTAAGGATGGTGGGAGCTTCACACTGTTGAATCTATCTCACAGGAAGATAAACATAATAGAGAACAACAACAATCAAAGCGCACCACAGAGGTAAACGCTGTCTAAATGACAAAATATATGATTTGAGAGAGACTTCTCTATAAAGGAATAAATTCTGGATCCTGACTTGGCCAGTTCAGGATACTGATCTTCCTTTTGTCAGTCATTTCTAGCTGGATTTGACTGCGCAGCATGGCAGCTGTTAGGAAACAGGGATTTAAAGACACAGATTGGGTTAGTGATACAGTAAGAATCGAAGAGATTTATGTTTGGGCCCAGGTTGCAAACAGAATGCATCACACACAGGAACGGTGACACATGCTGTACAGCTAAAAAGAAAGAAAGGAAGAAACAGGGCCAGCCATTCAGCGCTGCCTTATATCTCCAGATGAGTCGTGAGGAAACCCGCACAATGTGATCATCTTGTGTATTTCTCAACAGCTTTGACCTATTTGCGTAGTAAAGTCACCAATCTAAATATAGGCATCGGGGGGGGAGAATAGAGTGAGGCAGGGAGGAGAGGAAAGGAAGAGGCAGAATTATCAAAGCACTTTCTGGTTGGGCTCAGTTTGAATAAAATCCACTTTTTTGAGAAAAAAAAATATTGAGGAGGCGGAGAACGAAGGGGACAGGGAGAAAGCAAGACAATGGAATAAAGGAGCGTAGCATAATTAGCTGAGGCACAGATCAAGCTGAGGAAGCAAAGCAAACAGAAGTGGCCTGCTTGGTGTCACGTATTATTTGACTACAGCATATTCTCTCCTCTTTCAGTGCTTTTTACCTGCACTCGCTCTTCCTTTTTGCTCCAAATATCAGTAGGCTGCTAACAGTCTCTGAAGTATGAAGCACTGTGTTGCCATTTCAGGGAGGGAATGTTGAATTCAGCAGATGGAGGCTGTATGTACCTGTTTACTCAACCAAACACTTTGGTTTGTTCATCAAAGTGTCCTCCGCAGGCTGCCTCTTCTTCTTCTTCACTTCTCGAAGCATTGAGATATTGATTCTGTTGCTTTGTTAGTCTTTATAAAAACAGCACCTCCTTCAATTTGAGTTATACACTTAATGCACAGGTTTCAGTTCTCATAAATATAAATAGACACATGCACAGCATACAAGTACTTTTTATATTTTTGCTGTTAGATTCTTGTACATGTGCGTGCATCTTCTATCAGTGTTGTTCCTTCTAAGACACAATACTTGTCCACCTAATCCAGTCCCACTGCTCTAATTGGCTAACTGAAGCCATTTTCTCTGCTCCAGGGAGCGTGGAGATTAGAGGGAGTGTGTGCTCTGAGCTGCCCAGCGCCTAAATGAGTCACGCTGTGGGTACAATGTCTCTCAGAGGGATAGATAGAGCAAAAGAGACTTAAAAACTGCAAATCAGAGCAGTGAAGTGTTCTCCAGACTCACCCTGAGACTGTGGAGGTAGGATAGACATAAAACTGAAACATGTGCAGGTGTAGATTTTGACATTGCTTCATCTTTCTGATGTCACATGCTGAAACACTACCGTCAACATTTGTATTTCTGTGTCTGTGTAGCCAGAGTTACACTCAGTCACCTGTGCTTACCTAACTCCTGCTGAGATGTGTCCTGCCCCCGTGTTAACATCAATAATGAATGTACCCTGCAGCTAAATACCCTATCACACTGTTCACAATGCGCATAGTTCAGGCAAGCTACTCCACACACTACTGCAATAAACAAGCATTCCTGGTCTAACTCCATCTAACATAAGACACAATGCGTGATCACCTCCATTTATAATTAAGAGAAAATTATACAGTTTCATGAAGAACGATGCAAACTGTGGTGAAATCAACAGATGCTACACTGAGAGAACAAAAAAGCAGCTCTGGTATAAGACTAAGAAAGTAGAATTGATGCATCCCTGGTTATGATGCCAAATTTTCTAAACCAAAAAGCTGCAGGGTTGACACAAGTTGGAAGATGCTTGTCAATAATGCCATATGCATCAAATTCAGCTTTGGTCATTCGAAACCACACACACAGAGCACAGAGTTCAAATTCAACTTTATACAGTATTTTTTGTCTGACAAACACAAGAGCGTTGGATGCTGGTTGATAGACACATGACTGCTGGCGGAGCTGCTGTGGCTTGGCAGGAGAACAGGCCACGTATCACCAGTCTGTATCAGAGTATGATGCTCTCACTGGCACAGGCAAACATTAGAAATGATGCACCAACACGTCTGCACAGCCCACATAAACTCTCGCAGACAGGGAAGACACCGCTAGAGGTCTCTCTATACGAAGGTGGTGCTGCAAAGTCGAGAGCTCATTTCTCTCAAGCAGTCCCTGGAGTGGGGGCAAATAGATGAGATGTGAGGGAGGGCCACTCTCTAGAAGTAGAGCTTTCTGACAGAGCAACAAGGATAGCAAATGTGACTTGAGCCTCTAATGCCCACCAGACCAAGACTTCATTTAAGGTTTTTAAAGCACTGTGAGGTGCAGCAAAGTCAAACGGGAAATGGGTAAGTACTTGTTGATCACGTAGGCTGTTGTGTACAAAGGAAACCCTTGCTGTTATTCCTATGAACATATTTCATTTACATAGCATTTATTCTCAATTAGGAGAGCATGTATTGTCGAGTTGGTGGGTGGATGAACTGTAAATGAAACTGCATTTATGTGCTCCTGTTTGAGAAGGAAAGGATCTATTTCCATGTGTGAGTATGTACCAGGAGAGGTACTAGCTACAATCCCATTAATCAGCATAATTGGTTCATAATTGGCTCTCATCAAGTCCCTACAGATGCCATCACTCAAGTCTCAACATTATTGCCAGATATCTCCAACACTGGCTCACTCTCCCTGTACAGATGATACAGGTTTGGTCTAATTTCTCCTGTTACACACAACAAATTACATACAGTACTCTGTGTCTTGCTGAAAGTCATTCGATTATCCTATAAACAGGCCATGAGTAAATAATGTGCTGAGACAAACACACACTACAAACTCAAGAAGCAAACATCTGCCCACGTATTGAAAAAAACAAAAAACAAACAAAACTTTGCAGCACTGACAGAATTCAATAGTTTTCTTACAACACGTGTATCAAAATACACCTGTGAGGTCTGATACTGTATTTGTGAGCAGGTGGGTCTGTTTGACAAAAGACCATAATGACACGTACAGTACATCTCATTCCTGTGACAGATGTGTGCTGCTTTGGGGAATTGGTCTTTAAGATTCTGAGCACTAACATGGCTGATAAAGCAGACACACAGCCTACTTAACACTAGAGATGGGTTCTATAGCAGTTTTTTCTAAATACAGTATCAGATTAGATGATCATAACTTAATTCCTTTGAATTATCAACCTTGTTGTAAGCTACAACTAAAACTCAAACATTGACACTTGTAATCATCTTTGGGCTGAGAAGACATAAACACTAAAGTTTTAATTAGTATAAAAATGTTAACCTTTGGGCTCTGACCATTTCCAAAACGCAGCTACTCTGTAGAAGAGGTGGGCAAACCCGGTCCTCGAGGGCCACTGTCCTGCTTGTTTTCCCTGCCCTGCCCACTGCTGATTACCTGAATCAAGTGTGTTCAGCCAATCAGAAGCTGTAAGTTCCAGGATGGTTGAAAAACAAGTGAGGACCAGGGTTGCCCACCCCCCGAATGCACCAAACACACAGCGAAAGTAGGCTGCTAAGGCTAACACTAACAAGGCACAGAGCACCATTTTATTAGGTCTGTTTAAAGAATTATTTTAGTCATTGTCAAGCGAGTGTTATTGCCAGTTACCTGAATGTTTTTACATTGCGTCAAATAAAAAAGACACACCACAGACTTCATAAGAGGTTTATTAGCCTCTGAGGGAATGACATATTCTGTCGACCTGGAATGGGGATGCAAGACGGAACTGTCAGCTGTCTAGCTTTAATGCACGTTTGTGGGTATGTGTATAGCATGCTTGTCTGAGGACTGTACTGCTCTTGTCAAACAAAAGGAAGCACTTGCTTGCTCATTGTATATCAGTATAACAATCTAACCTTGAGCAACCAAAGCATTTTCCTGTGCACTGGAGCACAGGGCTAAACAAAACAAACATGGTGGAGAAGTCAACGCAGGAGGAGAAGGTAGAGGAGGGAAGGAGGTAAGGCAGAGCTGAGTCAAATAAACCATCATGCATTTTTTTTCAGTAAATTGATAGACAGAACTGGAAAAAGAGCCCGAGGTTTTCTGTGGTGGTGGAGTTTATCAAAACAACCAGGGAATAAATGACACTGCAAAAATTCTCTGGTGTGAGCAGGAATAAAACGAGTGCCGCCATGCATTTTGTGGAATTGGGTGATAACAGGAAAATGTAAAAACTGCCAGTTTTTCTCTTTTCATATTGTACAATGGAAAGATTCTGGGCCATGGCAAAATCACAGTTAAACCGAGCAAAGCTGAGGAAAACATGATAAATCAAAATCACTTCTGGAGATAATTTGCCGTACACAGAGAGAGAAGCTGATCCTTCAGCTTTTGCTGCTCAGTTCACTACTGCATGATGTATTGTAAATTATGAAGCAACTGTGAGGTATTTGAGGTCTTGAACATCTTTTTAGTGGGTGGATACTAGCACCGTGACTCCAAACATTTACAGTAGATGTTCTAGTACACCAAGGATTGCAAGGATGCCAGGTAACAAGAAACATACCCATAATCAGATCATCTTTGGTCTGTAACAACTAGATCTTCTGGGAGGACGGTACTGAAACTCAACAGCACCTGTTTATTCAGTGAGTGGTTAAAAAGTGATTTCAGGACTGATATACAGCCAAACTAGTGTTAATACATCATTAAAACTGAACCATGTCAAAGCTATGTAATACAATTTAAGTTTAAATGAATTTGTTTAGCATTAACCAGTTTTTTGGTTTATGTTGTACACACGTTATTTGTTATTTTGGGGCACATAAATAAAACTTCATTAATTAATTCAAGCTCTGAGTGTTCCTGGAAGTACAGGATTAATCATTCTGAAAGGTGACCAGGAATCTAACAGTTACTCTTACAGTGTTTCATAGGTTCTCTGCAGAGATGGGACAACCTGGCAGAAGGATGAGCATCTAAGTAACACTCCATTAATGGTCAGACTGAAGCCAAGACTTTTTGTAGTTTGTCAAACAGCATTTAATGAACTCTAAGAGCATAAGGACAAAGATCTGAGGTCCGATGAAACAAAATTAAAATTATTTCTTTGAGAAAAGTAAAAAACATGCTAAAATGTCCAGATAAAAAAACCTACCAGTAACGCGTGATTTTTTTTCCTACAAACTTTTTGCTAGCCTAACGCTACCTAAATGACGGAGACTTGATAACAAATGCTCTTTCCACTATGTGACAGTCGTCAGTTCTCCCTTTGGTCTGCTCTCACTTTATTGCCAAAGAGATTGGTGTCTTGCAGCTGACTGTCCTTGGCTCTACTGGAGGTGTCTGTGAGGTACAACTCCGACTGGCTGATGAGACACTCGAGCCCAGGGACCACAAGACATCAAACACTGTACAGTCTTTCACATCGATTCCACGTTGCCTTAAATGTTTGGTCAGATTTGATGTGCAGCTACATTTGAGGCTAATTAGCTTGTCGTTTTCTTTTATACAGCGCAGCCAAACTTTAACCATTTACATCTTTCACACTCACTGTGGCAAACATTATAGACACTGCTCATTATCTGGCTAATACCATCCCAATGGTGAAGCCTGGTGGTGGCATGATAAAGGAGTGCACGTCAGAAGAAAGGACCGGGAGATTGTCCAGAATTGAGAGAACAATGATTTTAGCCAAATACACAGACAACGTCATGAAAACCTGTTCCAGAGTGGCTGAGAGACTGGGGTGACAGTTAACCTTTAAGTATGACAATGATCCAAATCATAGTTCACTTCATAGACGCTTCCCAGCAGTATGATGGAGTTTGAGAGAATCTGTCAGGAAGAAGGAGATAAACTACCTAAATCCAGGTGTGAGGAGCTCATTTAGACATACCCAAGTTGGCTCAGAGCTATAACTGCTGCCAAAGGTGCTTCTACAGTACAAAGGTCTGAATTAATACTTTCGTTATACACTTGTGTGTAGATTGATGGGAAAAAATGCATTTTTTTCCCCATTTTGAAATAAATTAACATGTTGAAATGTGCAGAAATTAAAGGGGTCTGAACACTTGGCAAAGTAGTATGTATTTTAGACCACTTTCCCGCAACTTCCTGTGGCTTTTACATGGTTTTATATGTGAGCTATGTGAAGCACTCTCTGTCATGAATCCATTGACTCTGACATTCTCAATTGGCCCCTTTATCCTAAATTTGAAAATTTAGTTCAACTGCCCATTTCCACCCCTCAGCGAAAACGTGAAATTTGACAAATATGAGCAGTCGTACATGAAAGCAATCAAAATCCCTGTATAGCCTTATAATTGGAACAAGGTAAGATTTTAAAAAACAAACCATCAAAACTCCAGCGTGGGTGGCTCAGGCTGTTTCAACCAAAATTCCCACCAGGCTCACAGTTTGCACCTTTTTTCATTTCTACTGACAGTTCAGCTTCAAAGAGCAGTTCAACAACTGAAGCTAAATCCTGCCTCTTTTCAAGACTGTTTTCCTATGAAATGGATCTGAGCTGATAACATTAAGCCCATCTGTTCACTAGTACAAGACAGCTCGTGTGTCACCATCATGGATCAATGAAAGCGGCAATCAAACTAACAAAATATCTCATAGGGCAGAACACATTTTGTTAACTAGGTGGAACTATAATATTACTCCTTCGGAATATGCACTGACAAAAGTACAAGTAACGTGGCAGTAACAAGCCAGATTCACATTCACTAGTAGATTCATTACCTGATGTGCTTAAATTAGCACTTGAAACTACTGCATGTCGTATTCTTGTTTAAAGATAAGATAAACCTTTAGTCGCCACTGCAAGGCAACTTGGCAACTGCAGCTGCAGAAAAGGATATAGCAGATAAAAGAACAACTAAAAATAACTGAAGATAACATAAAAACGTAATCAAACAGTCTGAAAGCGTTTCGTGTCAGTGTGGCAGTAACATACCATATGACTAATGTGAAGATTTTTCAGGGTAAAATTGAATTTCTTTTTGTACCCACTGAGAAGGCTGCTTGACCAAGACATTTACTGCATTGCACCATGCACTTCAGAATAAAACAGACCAGCACCCCACATAAGAGACCTGCTGGATTTAATTTTTCACCCTCTGTGACTTTCTTATGAAACATCTAAAAGAACTGTACCTGTGTCAGTCAAGAGCAAGATCAAATAAGATACAGTCTGTCAAATCTGTCCAGTTCATTGCACAGTAGTGCCATTTGAGATAAGTGCATAATGTACTTTCTGGCACAATATTATTACCTTCTAAATTGAATATTTGTATCGCCAAGCGTATTTGCACTTATCATAGCAAATAATGACACAGACATTCTGATAGCTTTTCCTCATTCAGCAGGTCACAGTTTGAGATAGCAGCCTATGCACATTCAGTTCCTCATCACACAGATGCAGCAAAGATGGAATATTTCATTAGGGGCTTGGATAAACAGAATCAGAGCTCTTATATGTCTGTGTGAGCACGCTGGCTAAGCAGACTAAGCGGTTGTCTTGCTATTACCTAAAGCCACAGAGAGCAGTGGCTACACAGACTGAATCTCTGATTGCAGGGACCTCCCAGACTAAATTATTGCTTGAATATTGCAGGGACGTGGAGGTCAAAATCAGTCCAAGCTGCAGGATGTTTTTCAAGTTTCTAGCAAAATATTCTGACAACCCTGTGGGAGTCAGTCTGGGTGACCGAACTTCTTACAGCAGGACACAAGGTCTCAGCTGATTTGAATTGACTTAATGGAAAAAACACAGGAGGAGAGAGAGAGAGAGAGAGAGAGAAAAAGAACAAATATCTTCAAAAAGGAACAGAATAGGAAAGCTTTTTTGTGGGAAATCTGATGTGAGTCAGTGATCCCTAATGTCAGCCTCGAACTTGACTTGTAAACGAAAAATTAGCACTGACTTTGCCTTTGAAAACACCTGATCTGTTTTTTTCTGAAATCTGCTTTATCTTGTTCCTCTCTTTCTCAATCCCATCCCATGCCTACATTTTAGCATTCAAGATGAGCCAATTACTCAAACAGCCCCAGTAATTAACATGAGGGATGGAGACCCCTAATGACACTAAGACTACTGAAAACTGAAAGTGAAACTATCCGTAATGAGACAGACTCCGTGGATTCTCCTCTCTTGTCTGCTGACTGTGTGGTCAGTAAGCTGGAAGGCACTAATCACTGTTGCTGAAACTATATCTGAAAGGCACTGACAGACAAATTTCTACGGGAGAGGAGAAATGTCTACAAAATAGAACTACATTTTTTTCTGAAATAGGTTTTTTCAAAAACACACATGCATTCATACATATACATATACTCATAAATGAAATAATAAAGTAATACTTGTTAGTAAGTGTAGTAAATGTTATAAAGTTATGTTATTATCACTGACACCTTGACACCTGTGGGCAACGTAACATGCTATAAACGCAACTATGCTATGATCTTATAAAGTTGATATGGGAAGTGTCTCAGCAGCCTGCTGCTGTTGGAAATGAAGCTGATGAGAGCAGTCTGACTGAAAGAAAAACATCAATGTTGTGGGCGGTTAAACCAAGATAAGCTGAAAAATGCTAAGATGCTCTATAGAGGTGAGGAGAACTGTAGAGTTGGGTATTAAATAAATCTTTAAATGTGGCTTAATTATGGACCAATCAGTATTTTCAAATAAGCAAGAAATCAGTCAGTTCTTACTCACTCTGATTGACCTTTGTGGTTATAAAACAAAACTGAAAAGAGACGAGACTGAGCTGTTTACCAGACAAACATAATTCTACAGACTGATGTATAACCAACATCTGTTAATTGAGTTATGATTCCTCTGATTATGACCTTGATATGAGTAAGATAACATTATTAAGTTGTTGTAATCGGAGTACTCCCTTCCTGTGGTCATAATCAAATTGTGCATGTGCATGAAACTATAGAATAATTGTTGTGGGCAGCTACACAAAAAGAAGAGGCTTTAGTCAACAGTTGGCTAAAGAAGTGCTTTTGGCCACAAAGGCTCTTGCCATGAATATTAAAGCTGTAGGTCAAAGTGTCCCCAACCTGCTCTGTGGACCAAATCAAACACACTTCTCGGTCCTAAGTGAAGGTAGTGACGCGAGCCAAAAGTACACGAGAGGAGGGAGGTTGACAGACACCTCAAATGGCACACAAGGGCAATTATAACTATATATTACTACGAGCATTCAAATCTAAGTACTTACGTTAGTAGAGAGGTTTCTTACTAAAGCATTTGCGGCATACATTTCCTGTTCAATGCAAAAAAACATATTTCACCTCCACTTTTTTGCAGCATAAGTGAGATTCAAAAGCTTTTCTGCATTTCACATTTTTCAGAACCAGGAGCACTGTCACCACAGACATAATGTGCACACACTACAACCAGTTTTCTCATCGATCACTTTCTATCAGGACTTGCAAGCTGCTCCTGATAAACACGTTAAATTCTAATCTCTGCTGTGTCATCATTTAAACAGAGGAGAAGAAGACTCTTGTCAAGTTAAGGCTGGGTTTAAAATGATGTCCCAAGGTCAGCAGTTCCATTTACCTTTCCAGCGATAAGGCGAAACACACTCTCGGCTCATTGGTGAACTACAGTTAAGAAGTGCACTTCCCTGAGCTGTCCAGTCAAAAAGAAACTGAGCATTCTGAGAAAGGACGTACATTTGAAAAAGCCCAGTTGGGACTTTAGGATGTTTGATGTTAGGTAGGTGCAAAGCATGGAGGTAATACCTGTAGTCATCCCAAAGGAGAGAATGTATCAGATATGTCACATTTATTGTGTTGACATATTACGACGGTTCATTTGCATTTCCACAGTAAAAACTACTACAAACCCCATTTCCAGAAATAATTGGGACCTAAAATACCATTACATTGGTCAGTGAAAACACTGAAAATATTTGTCTTTTACTTTTGTCAGCTAAATAAAGGAATTGGCAATTCACAGATTTTAGTTTTTATTACATTTTAGAAAAAGTGTCAACTTGTCTGGAAATGAGGTTTGTAAACAACACCTTCTTTTATCAGTTACACACTTCTCCATATGTGATTTGTACAACATGCTGCCCGCTAACAGATACAGTAGGTCCTACAGGAATGTGCCATCTCCGATTGGCCGAGCTAAATTTCGTCTCTGAGGTGACAGCACAGTGTGAATAAGACATACATGGTATACGAGGAGGTCCAGTTTTTACTCTCTCGCACTCCAGTTTTGATTATCTCTAGTTTCCAACTTGGAGGAGCTGTCATTTTCTATCACTAATACCCCACAGACATATTTCCAGAAAATCCAGCGATCTGTCACATGTGAAGGGAGCGAGGAGGCTCAGTGGAACTGAGCACCATTAAAATGCTGCAGCTGAGACATCAATACCTTTGCTCTTATTCAAAATGATGAATAAGTTACAAAATTAATGATTTGGCACTCTTGCAGCATTGAACGCGGGTCAATGTGGGTTCAAGTGTCGTACATGCTTTAGAATAAAAAGGGCTTGTAAATAAAATATTACACTGCTAAAGGTTTGTGTGCTGTCAAATCTTCAACTGACAGACCAAGGTTTTGTACTTCTTCCTGTCTCTTATTTTCCAAAAGAATTCCAATAATTAGATCTTAGAAAACGCAGGAAGTTCGCACGACAGCATCATGGTGAGGTGATTGCAGGCGGGTCACCTGATGGATCTGTCTCTTTAACATTACTGTACTGACCATGGTAAAGGACTGTCGGAGTTTGGGGTCTTCGTGCAATGAAGACCAATTAGGGAGCAAATTTCACACCTCTACCCCATCACGTCTGTAGGCCGCATCTGCCGGCGAGCATCAAGCATCGTGTCATGCTCACCACCCAGCACTTCTACATCTGTGTCCTGCCTTGTCAGTCAAGCCCTCCCACCCTACTGCACCTCATGCTCACACACACACACGCACCACTCCATCTTCCTTTCAATGCCCGCCTCCATGCACAAAGCCAGGATGAGTGATGTCAGACAGGATATTGCTTGTCAAAGTAACACATTTCTGAAAAAGTCAAAGATGACAAGGACGGGGTTTTTTTTCCAACTTGGTTTTATGAGTTTATAAGATGCCATTTGCTGTATGTTCAAATCCCATTTGCAACAAGCAGCATGTTTAGTGTCTACCCTGTGTTTCCTGACTCTTCTCATCTGCAGTCTCCAGGAAGAAAGTGGGAGGTGAGAAGAAATAGACAGAGGGAGCCTAAAGAGAAGGGGTATGGAGGGGAAGAAAAAGAAAGCGGGCTGAGAGTTTAAGAGGAGTCGAGCCTTTGACGCAGACAGGGAGTGGAAACAGTTGCCATGGAAACTCCACCCTGCCTCCAATGAGTCAATGAGTTAAAAAAAAAAAAAAAAAAAAGAACATAGTAAATGGAGGGATCAGACAAAGTGAGCTTTTGACTAAAGGTTTTTGTCTGATCTGCCTAACCTAACGACAAATATAGAGGCAAATTTATACACATAAACAGTGTCCCTGTTTCTGCTCTGTCTAAAAAAAGCTCTGTCTACAATGCAGCATCACCTCGAACCCAACTCTGTCTTAAAAAGCCTAAATTTGGTCCTCAGTGATTTCCACGCTGGACCCCAGCTCAGGGCTCCAAACTGAACCCTGTCTGTCTGAGCTCCTCAGTTATACTTACATTTATTAGACTTCTCACAGAGATGCTAAATAATGAATGAACAGGCACTAGGGAGCTGTTGGTCTTTTTATTATCCTGATTATTGCTGTCATCCATCAGACATCTGACTATTTAACAGAAACACAGGCCGAATCACAGGTAGATAACTTTGTGCAGACTTCAGATTTGAAGTGTACATTTTCAGAATTTTAGGCAAGTGCCAAACTTGAGGAAAACAAAATCAAATGCACTCAGTCACACAGTCACACACACAGTTTGAAATGTACACACACTGATGCACACAAAAGAGAAAAGTTGAAAGAAGTTGAGCGGGAGAGAAAAATGATAATGACAGAAGGAAGTAGAGATAAGGACAATGCCACTGAGCAGCAGTCAGTCAGTGGGAGACAGACAGAGACTCATATTTCCTGCTATGCTGCAAGACTCGAGGATGATCAAACCAACATGTGTGGAAAGACAGATGGACTTGGGGCCTCTCTCTGATTAGTAAACACCATCAGTATTGCGTGGAGTTGCCCAAGCCATTAACACAAACTCAATGCCCCCGTGGCCATCACACTCGCCATTAACTCACAGTCCCAACCAATACATCCTGCTATTATAGCATATGTTATTTGTGCATGTGTGCAAAGGCTAAAACACACACATACATAAATGTAGAGGATTTCAAGAAAGCAGTAAAACAGACACGTGTTTGCACCCTTTAAAAACAGATGTTGGAACATCCAATCACACCCTTCATAAACTTTAAGTCTGCATTAGTGGGTGTTAACTGGGGTGTTCTTTTTTAAGGGTCCCTCCTCATGCTGTTAAACCACTTCTTGAAATCTTTACATGTATGCCAAGCTATCACCAATGGAGCCAGTTTTCCCAGAATCGCAGTGTAAGGTTAATGGAAGCCAAAACTCCATCAACTGTTTTCAGTTCCATTTGTTTCAGGTTTATGGGTATCTACTGTATCTACTGTCCCTTAGGCTGGGTCCATGTTGGAAATCAATGAGCAGGACTGTTTTATTATATTTTATTTTATTTTTTCATTTTTTGTGTCATTAACTACATAAACTACAAACAGAGATTGGATTGTTTGGTTTAGGTTTAGTTCTCAGCGGTTTTCCATGAAGCTCTGTCAGAAACTTTTTTCAAAAAATACAGCAATGGATACTTATTTGTATTCTTCATTATAAGATTTTTTGAGGACACCATCAAGTTAAAGATTCATGTAGAGAGGGTTCAGAGAAGGAAGAATGTGATGTATGAGAAACGCTTCACCTTTTGACCTGCAGATAACCTCCTGATCCTCAGCTGTTGTTCAGCTCTAGTCAAAGACGGACACCGTGCTTCGCTGTGTCCACAGAGCTAAAAGGCTAAATATGAATGTGTGCGCCTGTTTGTGTGAAGGAAGAATTGAAGGGAAGATGAAGAGGAAAGCAAGCAAGCAGGGAATAACAAGCAAGAAAAACAGATATGAGTACATGAAAGACTCTTGCCTTTTGGGAAATGAGTCATGTAATCCTGACGACCTTCAGTTTTGTACATAGATTTATTTTCCTGCAACATATTTATATTTGATTTAGTATTTGGGGGAAAACATGAGAGGCTGTTGTTTTTCAGTCTTTCAGCTGATGTGCCCAGCATTCAAGTTATTTACTCTAAATGTCTAGGTTTACACTAAAGACATGCCCGCTAAGTTAAATGCTCTGAAATTAGTTCAGATATTCAAAATGATTTTCAAATATTTTTCTGCTTAAGCTCCGGAGTCTTTAAATGAAAGCACACGCACTGCCTATAAATGAGTGTGTGTCTGAAAGTCAGATGATAAAAACTCTATATTTAATTGCCATGTTATTTGGTTCAATTTTACCTACATAATTCAGCCATCAGTGCTGCCCACGTAGGCGTCACAACTAATCTACACACACTTGCTCATTCCTCCCCACTCTATATTCCACCACCAAATCTATGTGGATTACCAGACGATAGGCCTGATTTCACATGGGCTCAAGGCTATTAACGCTGTGACCTTGGACTTCAACCAGGCAATTTGTCTAAGAGTTGGCACAGCCTTAGCTGCCCTGGCTGACACTGCCCAAGCTCTATGATTGGTATGAGTGGCAGTAACTCTCTTACTGTCTGCCCGTCAACCTCCATCCTCCAGAAAAATGTCTTTTCTTCACCACTCAAGGGTTATGTGAAAATTGCTGTGATGAACTACTTTAGATCTATCACTTAAAATTCTCTTCTCTCTTGCCCTTTAGCTGCCCCTAGATTTATCACTTCTAGATCTCACCAAGCTCTGTTTCTCAGTTTTTAGATTAAGAGTTTTCCTTGTTCCTTCCGTACAGTAGTTTGGTGTCCCCTTCCCGAATTACCACAGGAGTTGTCCATACAGGAACCTTTTAGATAAACTTTTAAATTAAAGGTTTACAACTTATAGCCACACATTATCCACACATTTTCTACTTCTAGATAGAATAATTACTAATCATTATTATTACTATTAGTAGTAGTAGAATTATATAGCTTTGGAAGCGGCTGTGGCTCAGGAGGTAGAGCAGTTGTCTGCCAATTGTGAGATAAGTGGTTTGATTCCCAGCTCCTCCAGTCATATGTCGAAGTGTCCTTGGGCAAGACACTGAACACTCAGTGTGTTAGGTCAGCTGCATAGCAGCTCTGCAATCGTCACGCCATGTGTGAGTATGTGTGCTTGTGTGCGTGAATAGGTGAATGAGAAGCAGTGTAAAAGTGCTTTGAGTACTGATAAGGTAGAAAAGAGCTATATAAGTGCAGACCATTTACCATTTCCATTTCCAAAAAGAGCAGAACATGTCGAATGATCTTCTCAAATGGTGGCTGCATTTCACCAAAATCATAACAGATACCACTGATCCCAGTAACGGGATTGCTGGAGTGAAAAAAGTTGGCATTATTGTAGAGACTGCAGTTACACCTGGTTGAGATACTGCACAATCACAACATGGACCAGAACTATATCTAGACATGCTCGTGATGGTTAGATTGCAAACCAACCACAATGCACTCTGCATGCAGTTACAGCATTAACCGGTTTTCCCTTTTCCAGATACCACATGCACATTAAATGCTAGGTATAAATTGGGTTCAGTCGCCCACAGTGTTTAGGAGTGCCAGAACCAAACTAAGAAAGTCCATTTGTTTTCCATGACATATGGAAACTGCTAGTTCTGTTAATGAGTCTGGTTAAATGTATTATTAAAAAGGAAACACAGGAAATCCCATCATGCCTTTTTTTAGACTATTGGAGATCGACAATGTAACTGTTTTTCTTTTCCTACATTTCTGAAAAGGTTGTATCTTATCACTGATGCCTGTTTTTCATTTGTTTTCATACAGGAGGTTGCTTCACATCACATATTTTTTGTTTGATCTTGACAGTAGTTGAGTAGGTGTGTTGTGATGTGATGTAATGTGATGTAGATGTCTTTTCAAGAGAGTCATGGTCAAAATACAAATATAGCACAAAACAGGAAAAGAAGAGGAAGAAGAGGTGGGAACAAAACAAAAGAAAAATTCAAATTAAAATAAATTGAATCAAATACTGTGTAGAACAGAAAGAAGGCGGGTTCCTGATATGGTTCCTTTTTCACATGTGTTTATGGAATGTAAATCCATGCATCCATCCATCAGTTCAGATATGAAAAGCCCAGCTCAGTCAGGACTAAGCCTCTTCCTCTCAGCAGCACTGAGGCCCATTGTTGAAGCTTCATTAATGCACTAGTTAACCTCCCCGTACATCTCTCTCTCTGTCTCTCTGCAACAGTTTATCTGCAGTCCATTTACTCGTGTGGTTATCATAGTCTGTGTCCCATCAGCAAGCCTCCGTCTTTCCCCCTCCATAGCTTTTGAGTCTCTCTCCCTCTATTTGTTCTCACCCTTTACTGTTCACCTCTTTCTCTATCTCCAGTGGCTCACCGGCAGCGGCTCTGTGAGTGGTTATCAGAGAAAATTACGCTTCTGTTGCAAACAAATAGCTTTTTTGGTTTCTCCTGTGTTGTGTTCTGCTCAGAGAGAGAGACAGAAATGTGGCTCAAGTGAAATCTGCCTGCTCTCTTAGGCTTGAAGACTGTCCCTCCATTAAGGATTCAGTGGAGAGTTAGCCACCAGACAGGTGGGCCTAATGGTACAGCTAGATGGACACACACTATACACAGATAAGAACTTGTACGCAAACAGAGTGACTGGCAGAGAAATCATATATTCAGCAAACAAATAGCAAAATAGGAAAGAAGAATGATGATTAAACATCATTAAAGCCAAGCCTGAATAAGCACAGCGGGTTAAAAGCCTGATAAAGAGCACACACAGACACACACACAAACACGACACAGTAAGTCCCAGATAAGTGCTCAGTTTGAAATACTGCCCTAAACTTTAACAAAAAAAAGTATCAATAGCTTAAAGTCCTTTAAATCTTATCTTTAGTTGTCTACAGACCACTCAGTTGCTCAACGGTGTGCTCTTGTGAAGCAGTCAATGCAGCTAATTAGAGACAAAGTCACAGTCAACACTTGATTTTAAAGACTCAAACTTCCAGACAAGCCTAATTCCAGCTAAACCAACACTCCAGCAGCTGATCGATTACCACCACAGACACATAGTTGGGACTGCAGCTAATGGGACATGGCAACAAGAGAAAGCAAATGTCTAACACATTTTGTTCCAACTGACCCCCCATATGTCCAACGTTATCTGTTTCTGCATGTGCTACTTAAAGTAAAGCATGATACTGAACCTTCCCAGGTATTACCTGCTCTCAGCTTTTCTTTGTGTCAGTGAGGTGCTTTTGACTGTATGACATAGTTCTCGTCAGTAGATTACATTTGTGGAGTTGCCATGGAAATGTAGATGCTTTATGATTTCCTATGAGTGCTTATCCTACTGAACAAGTGAGTGAATGGTCTTTAAGTTAAGTTAGATTTGTCACCTGTAGGAAAGGAAATCTGCATCCAACATGTATGCTTATCATCCATCATCCATCCATAATAAAAATTTAGATTCAGGGCTCAACTATAGCGTCAAGATTTGGAAATAATGCACTCTAAAGTGCATTATAAAGTGGCATAATTAAAGATGTTGTTTAGTTGGATTACAGGAAATGTAGTATGTTTGTTTGTATGTATGTTTTTGCAGCTTGAGACATACTAAGTACCAAAATCCACAATATCGAACCCACAGCTGCAAAGAATCTAACAATTACAATGACACTGTCTCTCGCAACTCACACAGAATTATGGGAGTGACTCTAGTGTGGCTCTAAATTGTAGGTGAATCTCTATAAACAAATTCAGCCATAATCCACAAACAAACTGACACACTGTAAACCTGGAGATTTTGAGGCCCTGGAGGTGTGTGGCTCCTTTGCAGTTGCCCACTTTCCTTGATTGGTAATCCAACCTTGGCAAGAAAAAAAATGCCTCACTCAAGGAGGTGAAGGGAGTTAACAAGGGTGTAGAGGGAGGAGGTTGATTACAGGATGACTCACAGGGGACCGTGCGGAGGTAGAGGTTGTCCCGGATGATCTGCTGCAGCTCGTGGTCCACCGAGCCTTTCTGAAAGCGCAGGTTGAGGTAGTGGCGCAGGTCCTTGTCTATCACGCCCCCTGGAGGAACACAAGGGACAACAATCAGAATCACACCTCTCCCATTAAATCAATCACTCTGACATGGAGGGCTATACATTTTTGCTCCTGTATAAGTAGAGAAATGGTGGGAGGAAAAAAAAAGAGCCTAATCAAGCCTTGGTCAGAAATGGGGGCAGCTGAACATGTTTGTGAATAATCCCAAAAAAGAATCATTGCCTCTCTCTGTTTTCTGTGCCATTTCCAAACTTGCAAGCAGAAGAAGCTCCAAATGCTGCAGCAACAAATGACCCAGAAATCACTGAAACCACAGTAAACAATCTGAAATCTGAAAATCCCAACAAATCATGAATACTATTCTGCCCTCTCTCAGATTCAGCATCTGTCAAATGCTGCTATGGATTGGTGGAGGTGTTAATTGGAGCTGTGGCCAAACACGTGTGGAAGAATGTCTACACATAAATCACACATGGACCTCAACCACCTGGGGGACTATTTTTTCTTCCATTCCCCTCTTCCTCAATCTCTCACTCCCCCTGCCCCCATCTTTCCTCTACATCTCTCCAGCAATCCCAGTGGTGCGAATGGACTTCCACTTTAAACCAGTAAATCTCGCTGGCTCAGCAGAAAAGAAGATGAAACAAAAGTGACGGAGGCAGCGACAGGGAAATGGAAGGAGGGCATATGAAAGATGGAAGGCAAGGTCAAATCCCATGGGGGAGTAGAAATGAGAAATCAAGCTAAAACAAGCAATAAGTCTCCCCCGCCTCCCCCCCCAACACATATTCCATCTATCTACTCTGCCACACAACCTGTAATCACATTTCAAATTAAGGCAGGACAGGACGGATGAGAGGGAGAGGGTCCACTCAACTGGCATTACTTAAGGGATTGTGCATGGTGCCGCTTTAACCCACACACTTGTCGTTCTTGTTACTCCTCTGCATGGAAGTAAAGAAGCAGAGAGACAGACGGAGTGGGTGCGCTGGCTGAAAAGACGTTCGTCTAACCTTCAACATCCTCTTTAAAGAAACAACTTGGCATGGTGCCACACATTATTTAGCTTTCTCTTCATCCCCTGTGGCATCCTGAGGCAATAGCATCGAAGCATGACATGTCAGAGCGAACATGTCAGCAACATACATGTTCTGACAGATGCACGAAACCACTTACACACATGCAATCAACTAAGTTAAGTGGAAAATTAGCGGAAAATGAACTCAAGGGTAACCTAGTTTGGAAGTTATCTGTCATATTGGGAAGATCTATTATTTAGCACATTCTGGTTCTTCACTCGTGTGTTCCCGAAACATTCTCACACAAACACAAACGCACACAGGCATGCACACCACCGCTAATCCATCAAAGCTGAACTAATTCACAGTGTGTTCAATTATAATCATGCAAACCTGAATTAGGGAGACCGGCTCCATCCGTGTGTCTCTGTGAAAGACATGGAACAGCATAACCCGACAGTTTGCATTTGCATGAGAAAAGAAGCCAAGCCAATGAATCTGCATGCTGAAAAGGTGAGCAGACTCACACACTCATACACACACATTAATACACTAAATGGCACCTCTTGAGCAGACAGTGGTTGTACAGCCAGTATAGTGTCACAGTCCTTTTTCCACAGGTTTTGTGATGCAAATAATCTCCGCTGGAGGAAATCTTGCGCCGAATCTTTCTCACTGGAATCTCCCGAGCGCTGTTCTGTCCCTCAGGTCCCCAGCTGTCTCTGATTGCCCTAGTCTAACCACTTTCAGCCAGCCCAGAAGCCGAGTCACCTCTCTCTGCACTCCACGGTGGAGAGATGAAACAGGAGAGCGCGGCAGAAATGAGTGGCTGAGAGACACAGAGTCGAGGAGAGAAAGAGAGAGTGTGTGTGTGTGAGGCAGAGCGGGAAACTGGTGGGGAAGGGAAGAAGTGTATGTGCATGTGCGTGTTGCTGTGAGTGAGGGAGAGCAACCGTTGAAGCGCGGCTCTAGCGATCGGGACCTATCACACCGAGATCCCTTCTCCTCTTGGATCCCTCCAGATTCCCAGGTCCTACAACGCCCCCCATCTGCAGCACAGGGAACTACATCTGCTTCATATCCCTCGCTCAAATTAAAAGCCACCCCACACTCCACCCCCTGAGATCATGCCATCCACGTGGCCTGACTCTGACCTTCCACAATCCACAATCAAATGGTGAAACTAAACATTATCTTTCAGCCAAATGCACCGCTGTCTCAAACCCACACAACATCATTCATACTAATTAGGTTGTTTGTTTACTCTGTGTCTAGAAACCAACATCAGTGGTGTCTGGCAGTTCTTCTATGTCACAAAGTATGCTCATACTGTTCATGTGATCTTCCTATTTCCTCTCCTTTCCCTTTACTAACAGCATATATTCGTTCATATTAATGTGCTTGTATACAAATTTGAAAGGCCACAAACACAGCTTGAATTTAATAGCCGCTACATCTAAATGGAACTAAGCAGTGACACATTTTATGAGTGTTATTTCAGTCTTCAGAGGAATAAAAAAACTGAAAATATTAAAGAGTGTGCAGACTTTTGACATCTGTGCATAAATAAGACATGTTCTTTGACATTTCTGTGTCTTGTCAAATATTTAATTAGCAGAGGAAGCCAACAAATTCCCCAATTCAAATAGCAAATGTGGTTTTGCTTGATAAATGAATCAGACCATAGCTTCCCAAACTTTTCCTATGTTCCTTGAACAAAATGTAAGACCTCCCAGCCTCTCCACATTCCCATCAGATATGTAAATGTGTTTAAGTTTCGTATAAAAACATTAATGAAAATGAATAAAGGACGTTGTATTTTATTAACATATTATGTCACATACTCCCCATTTAATGCAAGTTTCTGTTGTGCAAATGAGAAACACAATGTAAAACTTTTCCCAAAAACACTTTTTTTTGCTAAATTGACAATGAACTTAAAAGCAACACAGGCTTTTTGCAAAATTTAATTTGAGTCCTGTTTTATTGACAAGCATCACCAGTTTTACCTCGCCATCCTCTGGGAAACACAACTGAACGCAAACCATTTAATAGTATATTAAAATATCTCACTGTGGATTAAAGTTAAGGACCTAAAGTAGTTGTACACATAGTACTGAATAAATCTATAGCCTTGCAGCAGTCAGAGGACTCTGCAGATTATTCAAACTTCTACTCCATGTTGTTCCTACTGGTCAAATCAGCTCAGTTTAGGAACCACAGACTTAAAGCTACAATATGCAACTTTTGGGAATCAAGTTCGCTGTAGGGTGCAACACGAAAACAGTCCACACAGGGCGTCAAATACTGACCATGTGTCAAAACCTGTGGCTCCACACTACTGCCAGTGCTGTTCTGTGACTCTGTGTCAGGCTTTGACAGCACCTTGACACATTAAGATACAGTATGTTATGGAACGTATCTCTACTAAAAAATATGTTTAAAAAATTCCACGGAACTTTAAACATGTAATTGTAGAATTTGTTGTACATTTTCTGGTGATAAACTAATAGTATATGTGACTGTCAGAGGAACTGAGCTGTAGGAATAAGTTTAAATGAGCAGTGGTTAGAACAAACACTGGTGACTGCTCCTCTTCTCAATATGGCCCATTATTTGTCCATCTATCTAAAAATAGATTGTGTGTGTGTGTTCATATGCTACAGTGCAACAGTCCAATACTGGCAACAGCTCCACTGGTCTGGAGGTTACTTAAACACAAGTGACGCTCTCTTATTTTCCTCTCAAGGTTGTTCTACATCAGTTCTTCCTGATGCGACAGCGCTGCTATCATGACGCAAGTGATAGGTGATGCTGCCGACCGAGAAAGGTGACAGAGAGAGGCAGGAGAGGAACGGATAAAGATATTGGAGAAAAGGGTAGAAGTTAGAGCTGTGGATTGCCATTAACTTAGGAAATTCTACTTGCTGATGCATGAGCCAGCATTCCCAAAGGTATGGATGATTCATGCAAGTACTCTCATTATTCAGTAGTTATTTCTACTCTACTAACAGTGTTGTCATGATACCAAAATTATGAACTTGATATTAATACCTGCCTAAATAGCTTGAAACGATACCCTGGCATAAACCTAAAACATCCGGAAAACTAAGAAAATTATAGATGACAGAACATATAACTTAATTTAAACAAAATGCTAAATCCTGAAACGTACTGGGCAGAGTGCAGACACCTGTCAAGGAGGTCTACTGAGTTAATTGTGTTAAGTCTTCTTTAGTGCACTACTGTAGTGTGCAGACTAATCCAGGTTTGAGCTTCAGCACCACGGAGTGCCAAACTTACAGCCAAACTTAGTACTCAAGTTTTTGCATGGCATGCAGTAATCTGATCTCCCAACAGGGAGAACTTCATAATAACACTAACAAGATATCACTAATTAAACAGTGTTCAATAAGCCTTAATGGATCTACTGAGTGCATTTTCCAGTAATAGAAATAATTGGCAAAAATGTATATGTCATGACTATACTATGACTTTACCATGACATCTCTATTACTAGTACTTGTCGAGTCTACATTGATCTTTTAAAGAT
>JAUBNQ010000015.1:12073036-12086622 GCA_032353495.1 Ctenopoma kingsleyae
TTGCCCAGTTTAAATGTGCTAAAGGGTCAATTCACGTAAATCACCAAAAATAATGAATGTAAATAGAAACTAACTCATTCACAATTTAGTTTTACCATCATTGATTAATCATTTGTTATGGAAAAAGGAAGATAGTAAAAAATGATGTATACACTAGGCAGTAGTTCTTCATCAGCTCAATTTATGGCTTGTATATGATGCTAATTATTTTTGTCTACATAAATTGGTTGGCTACAGAACTTTTTACATTTATTATAATGTTTTGTTGCCATACTATAAAAATAATGTGTGTGTCACAAACATTTGGACATATGTGCCTTTTTTTGGACAGCATTATGCTAAATCATGTGATTAATTTTGTTTGTGCTCTTTTGGAGTTATACATGTTTTGATGTTGTGTATGTTTGACATTCATTAGTGTCTTGTAATCATGTGTGGGATGGGACAAGTTGTTTTAGGTGAACTGACCTTTTGAATATGTCTGAGGGGCCTACTGTAAACAGTGGCCTTCATTAGCAGGGATGAGAGCCTACTTCTGACTGCATGGCTAAAGCAGCAGAAAATAGAAATCACTTAGAAGAAAAGTTATGTGATAAAAGAGTGACCCATAAATAATCTACATGCACGCTGGCCCCAGAGCCAGACTGCTGACACATGACGTCTACTGTGCTGCGAAAGATCCACTGTGTGGAGGAATGTGCAGCACAGACTGAACGTGTAGCCAGGTTGGTGTTACAATGCGCCCTGTCCATGTTGCAGAGCTGATAAGTCTGTCTTATCTGTGCTGCCAACTGCTGCCCCCAAGAAAGTGACCAAAGGGAGAGCAGACAGTGAACGCAGCAATGGAACAGCACTGCAATAACGCCTCTATTGTTCCATTTATTTACACTCTCCTCCTTTCCCTCACACAAACACACACTTCAAACACTCCTCACCCTCTGTTTACTGTTGAGAGAAACCTCAACAGTGTCACCCGTGTTCCTTCTACACTAATACATCATGGCCGCCCCCTTGCTCACTCTGTCTTCTTTTTTCCCTCTCATCTTTATAGGTGCTATAAATACAGCATATGCACCCCCGCCCACATACACACACTTTTAACTACTCCAATTGGCAGCACCCATGGGAGCCAAAGCCCAGCATCACACAGAGCCATGCTAACACTCCACACTAATGCTCTTCTCATTTAACTTTCTCAGGCTTGTTCAACCTTTTTCGTAAAGTTGTAACAGAAGCTCAAACGTAGGGGTTAACGCTGCAGCTGCAGGTGAGTGCCAGCACACATGCAAATCTGCAGTGTTCTTGCATGTGCAATAAACCCACATATGCAAAGTATTGAGAGGCGCCCAAATCATTTAGAATGCATAAATGATAAGGGCATCCCTTACGTCTAGACAGACAAAGAGAATGTTTTTAGCAGTTATTTCATACAATAACACACCACTAACACTGCATTGTGTTGCCTCTCTTAGTCTACTGTGACCAGTAATGTCGCCTGTTAGTGTTTGTAAAAACTAGTCAAATAATCCTAATTCTGACAGAGTGTGTAGCTGCTGAAGTATTTTGGAGATAAAATAGTATAAAATATATTTCCCTCAGGAGATGGTAGAGACCAAAACAGAGGCAAAATGAAGGAATATTGGAATTACATTTTAGAGATGTCTTAGCTGACTAGTTACTTACTTAGTTGTGTAAATAGGCACCGTTGGGTAAGAAGTTCACCATATAAACTTGCTTTTTTGCTTCTTCTACCCCCTTCTCCTGCCCCTTGATTTTATGTTTTACATAAGTATTGGAGCTTGCAAATAGTCTGAAGAGTTAGATAGTTGTTAGAAAGGGAAACCATCACTGATGGTATTCTCAGATCATGTCACGGCACATTTACAATGCAAACCGTGTTATAGATACACATCACTCAGTGAGGACTTTCTTTCCATTACAGTCATCAGAAAATAGGAAAACATAGTTAAGGTGGTTTATATGTCTGTGCACCTATGTCAGCCTTTTCGGTGTGGCCTAATGTTCAGGCACAATCAATTTTCACCCATACAAGCTAATACTGAGTACTGCTGCAGCCTTAAAGGCCATACAGTAATGTAAATATGGTGGGGGCTGTGTACAGAGCTGGTAACATTGCCTCTAATTGCCTGTGTGGGACTTCCTGTTTGGGGATAATGATGTATCTCTCTTCATAAAACGCACACAGTGTAAGAGGACCTGCTCTTTGTCATAGGTTCGCAATTCATGAGGATGTGAAGTGGTACACAGTCCGGTTTAGCATCAAAGCATAAGTTACTGATAAAAGCATCTTCTAATAAAGTGGATTTTACATTTGAGATGCATGATAGAAGAAAACAACTAATCTTAAAGGACATTTAAGTGGGAATGCTAACAGATTAGCAGACTTTCATCTTAGCCATTTATGTATTTGTACAGCATACGATAGCAGCCTGACATTTAAAGGAAAGATTCAGGAGGGTAGCGGGATTAAACATATCTATGTGCTTTAAGGACTTATTAACAAAGTTAGGATTCATTAGTGCCAAAATGCTTCATTAGCTGTTGAAGATATATATAGAATAATACAGCAGCTCCAAATGGTTTGTAAATGGTTTTTATTAGCAAAATAAGGGAGATGAGTCTACAAAGATTCTCCTTCCGTGGAGAACATACACATACATTGATGGTTGTGGCAGTTTCTTTTTATATGAACAGATCCAGGACCATAATCATCATCACACTTCTTGGCAAAGTAGTACTGATCTAAAAATCACAGACCAGGCTTCCTTGACCATCTTACTTTCCTACACCTGAATGAAAGGCTTCACGGATCCTCGAGCAGCACCTTCATCACTTGATAAGACCCAAGAACGGCGTCTGAACCTTAAAACACGCCAAAACTCCTCGTCGTCTTTGCAACCATCTTTCCTGTGGTTCAGTTTGTCCTCTCCTTAACACCAAAAACCCAATATACTCTTCTCCAAATACATTAAAATATACAGTAAAATGTGCCTACTCTGGTTTTTGTACTTTTATCAGTTGAGTGTGTTGTAAGCTCAGTGACTCAACTAACCATTTTCCAAATGGCTGGAAAAAATGGAAACTTTATACACTGTTTAAAAACCAGAACCCCAGATTTGGGGTAAATGTAACAATATACATCTCAGTATTGTACTGTGTGATCGGCCAGCAGGGCCTTCCACTGTCATGGCGGGTGGGGGGGGTTGAGGGTTAGGGGATTGTGGAGGCTACATGTTGGTCACCATGGAGACCCATGTACCTTTAGACCAGAGGGAAGTCCTCCTTTTCCCGATAGCTCAGTGATGTGCACATATAAGATAGCAGGGACACTAACGTATGAAAACAGTTAACCTCTTTATGTTTAGAACAATTCAACAGGCAACAGAACAAGCATTGGGACTACGACCGCAGTAAAAGGCATGCGAAGGCACAAGTACCAACAAACTGAACTCAAAGTTGTACCTCTTTTCTTCCCTTGTGGTTGACGGGAAGGAAGAAAAGAAGCATTTCCACCAACAGCTAAGTAACCTTTTCCAGAGAGAGCGGTAGAAAGAACAGCAAAAACGTGATCTTCTCAAAAATTAAAAACAGAAAAGGAATTTTAAAAAAAAAGTGTGAACATTTACTGTGACATTTTTACAATGATACAAACATTCTACACAAATGCCAAAACGCTAGTTTAAAATGTTCCAAGACAAAAACATAAATAAAGCTGTTAAAAGTGGCATATAGTACAGCACTGGTCTGTGACTGATCCTCCCGACTCTTCTCATCTTCCCCACCAAAGATGCACAATAAGCTGGCTCCACTGCCTGTGGACAGAAGAGGAAAAAGAAACATAAGGGACAAAATGTGCCTTTTGAAAGAGACATTTTGCAGAGCTACTATCATTTAACAAACATCTAAATGGGGCAGAAAATGTATTTAAGCCTGTGAAAAAAGAAAGCACTGATCTCAGCAATTCAGTGATTAAATTGCGCATTTGATTATGATGGATTATGCTGTGTCTTTGTGGTCAATTCGAGCTGTGGTTTTCCACAACTGTGGATGCTTTATCTCCGGAAACAAACCACTTTAAGTCAGTCTGTTAAACATATTTACACATTTAAACCAGGCTACCATGGTTTGCTCAGCAACTCCCACTGCATCCCGATGATATGGTCAACACACATTCATAGTCATAATCCTGACGTGCTGTCACTCATGACGCAGAGCCACCCATCTGCACACATGTCCACCGCGTGTGAGCCAGACAAAAGGATGTGGCCCTAGGTTGAGTTGTTTAAGAAGAGACAAAGTTAAACAGCTCCTTACCAAGAAAAAAAGATTCTTCGTCTTCATTGCCATTATCCCCAGAAGAGACCACAGTCTTTCAGGTTGTTCTTGATGATGACGTCGGTCACGGCATCAAAGACAAACTGCACATTCTTGGTGTCTGTGGCGCAGGTGAAGTGGGTGTAAATCTCCTTAGTGTCCTTTCTCTTGTTTAGGTCCTCAAACTGACACTGGATGTAGGCAGCTGCTTCCTCATATGTGTTGGAACCTGGAAAAGACGAGAAGCAGGAAGAGATGGAGCCAGGAAGTCACAACATAGGAAATCGTACACCACACAAAATCTGATCGCTGACTAAAATGTCTGGGCTTCATCCCGCACAATATGTGCTTAGTTGGTGTCATATAATTTAGCACCAAAGCTGAATAGATATAGGGACAGAGAGAGCAGGTAATACGCTTTTTTTGACTTTCTTAAGGAGTTTAATCTCTGACCTGAACAATAATATGAATCTAGTGCAAGCGGTCTGTTAGCTTAGCTTAGCATTAACACTGGAAACAGTCTTGGCTCTAGAACACATTAAAGTGCACAGATTAAAAAGCTATGTATTGTTCATTTAATCTGTACAAAACTTACACAGCGTTCATGTTGGGCCGTTCAAACAGTGGGGGAAAACTCTTTAGGCTAGGCTAGGCTACTTTAGCAGCAGCCACAGCGTGACAGCAACATTACAAACGACCACCATCTTTATGTTTCAACTGTATTCCTACTGTGCCGACCGGACGTGAAAGCAGCATAGTATCCAAACACATCTTCTAATTTCAAATATAATGTCAAGCATGTTTAATCCTTAGCTATGGCAGAAAGCACACGTCAGATTCTACCAGTGTCGGAATATTTTCGTCAAAATGCTGTCAATCTCACCAGCATATTCTGGGTAACAGATGGTGAGAGGACTCTTCTTGATCTTCTCCTCAAACAGGTCTTTCTTGTTGAGGAAGAGGATGATGGAAGTGTCTGTGAACCACTTGTTGTTGCAGATGCTGTCGAACAGTTTCATACTCTCATGCATACGATTCTGAGGGGAAAAGGAAGATGACGTCAGTCACTGTGCTTCATTCTCACTGGAAAGAACTGGAAGAACTGTGTGCTCAATGATCCACACATGGACAAAATCATCAACGGAAGCTATCCTTTATTTCTCCTTCTCTGACCCATCACGATTCTAGTAAACAAAGACAAAGTTCCCACTGTGTTTGAACACAGAGTGCCTGCTATTATGTTTCCCAATGAGTCAGTGGCTGAACTACTCACCATCTCCTCATCCTCTGCCAGCACCAGGTCGTAGTCGCTGAGGGCAACGCAGAAGATGATGGCGGTCACACCCTCAAAGCAATGGATCCACTTCTTCCTCTCAGATCGCTGACCACCAACATCGAACATTCTGCGGGAAAAAATATTTAAATATGTAAGTATGATCCTCACCATATATACACATGCATACAGCACAATACAATGCAAGCAGTGCTTATGAAACACAAATACACAACTAACTGTCAGCAGCAGTCGGTGTGGCTTTTCAAGTAATACTGCAGTAAGTGATGAAGGGGGAAAAAATGTTAATATTTGCCTATTGTTTGTTAGAAATATGTTTTATAAAATGATAAGCAGTGTAGAGAACACTCAAGTGTCCAGCAAATATTTATACAGAACTATGCACACAATAACTGTGTAATGGCAGAAGAGGAACAGACATTTAGCTGTAATTCGTATTTGCTCTGTGGGTTATTTTACTGCTTGCTTCGAAATGTTTAATGTTGAGACATTCTGAGAAAAGGCACGGTGCGGCGAGACGAACTGTAATGCAGTCAGACATGATTTATATATCCCTATAAATTTCTCACATTCAAGGTATATTCAAAACTACCAAACTGAAATAACAAGAGCACTTTAAAATCTGACTCTCAAGAGTTGTTGTATAGAATAATCACTAAAAATATGTGCAGCTGCGATGTGTTACGAGAACAAATAAAAATAATAAAATAATAAAAATAATAAAATAAAAATAATTTATGTGTCGCTGCAGCTCAAAAGCATGTTAACCACTACAAAGGAGAGAAATAAGTCCCCTTTGGTTCTGTTTACCTTCACAGCTACAAAGTTAGTCATTAACTGCTGGAATCATGAAGAAAACACTTTGCTTTTGAGATAGCTGCACAGCTACCGTTGTGTAATTCTTTAGAGCAACACTTTTGTTTTGCAGCCACCACTGTGAATTTCAACATGTGGAATTCGCTGTCAAACCTCTGGTATCATGACATCACCGTGCCTGCTGCCCTCACTTCCTGTCTGTGTTTTCTAACACAATCATCATCTGAGTCACCATCAATGTGCACAACACCATCACAGACTGTGTCACAACTTACAGCTGTATATATGCACAAGGGAATTTCTATTGGTATATGAGTCAGTGACAGGAAGGAACGCTAATTAAGCCACCGTGTAAAACACCGATTCTGAGCCAGCTGTCACAGTGAAGAAATTCTCACTTGAAATGCAGGTCCTTGAATGTGAAGTGTGTCTCCACAATGCCTGTGGTTTTGACTCGAGTCCTCAGGACATCCTGCTGAGTTGGGATGTAGGTGGCCTGGGATATCCTGTCCAAGTCGTTCAAGTAGCTGAGGGGAGGACACAAAGAGAAAGATGTGAAGAGAGAAAGTACAGTAACAGCAGAAGGGTGAAAAAAAAAAAAAAGGGGAAGAGAATAAACAGGATTGAGAAAGAGAGCACGACAGGAAACAAGTGGGAGAAATCGTGTCAGAAGTATCAAGGTCGAGCATGTAAGTGCCAGATGAACAAACAACTCTCAGCACATTCTCTGTGATAGACCGAGGTGGATTGTGAATTTCAGACTGAAAACAAGTCGTGAGCCAACCCTTCTGGTTGAAACAATCTTAGCACAATATTTTACTCTAAATCCTAAATTAGTTCAGCATTCATCAGGTGACATGATTTATTGTCCTGAATTAAACTTTTGGTATTTTCGGCTGCAATGAGAACTTGAGTACTTGCCCAGGTTCGGATAAATCTCAAAATCTGAACACGTAGTTAGGAAATAAGGTACAGAAATTGGCTGTGTTAAATTTAGACATAATAGCACAGTGGCTTTGTGGTTTGGACTGCTGCTTTACTGCAAAGAAGATCCTGGGTTTTAATCTGCACCCTGCTTTATTTAGTAGGGACTGTGCATTGTTTTCTGTGTTTAGTGGATTCCCTCTGGGTCCTTCCCACAGTCCAAGGATATGCAACTGAACTGGAAACTCCCTCAGTGTGTGTGATTGTCTCCGTGTGTAGGCCCCGTAAAGGACTAGCAATGTGTCCAGGCTGCTGTCCCACATTTTTCCATGCACCATTTTTTTTAAAATAACTGGGTTTTAGTGCTCTTATAGTCTTGTATGAGAATAGGCAGGTAGAAAGAAGTGATGGATTGATTGAATTTAGTTAATTAAAAATGTCTTTCTGCTTACCAGTATAATATTTGTTGTAATTATGAGTGTGCCCATACAGGATATCACATAAACCTTCACTTTCTGGATGTATTGTGACATAAGCAGTCCCTCAAGGTCATTGCTGGTAAATGATAAGTAAGCTTCTAGTCTCTAATGGACAAACACAAGCAATCTCCCCTTTAATTAAACAAACCCCCTGTTTATCTCCCAAGGTATTAGGTGACATAAAAATACACAAGATTTAGTTTTGAGTTTCCTATTCATGAAAAGTCCCTGGACAGCAGGATTAGAGGAACCAATTACAAAATGGACAACAACTGCAGCTCCTTTGGCCCCTACTGTCACCACTGATGTTTGCTCTGCAGCAGGAAAACAAGGCAAGTGGCTATTCTCTCAACAAAACTCAGGAGCTGCCTTATGATATCACCTGGTTCAGTGCCAAGGGCCCTAGCACAATATTTATGATATTCAGGCTGGTCAATCAAAAAAAAGGAAACTGTTTAGCTGCAGAGAGGGAACTTTCTCTGTATTTGTGCGAGTTTTCACTTTTCAAGCATGTGGCAAATGTTCCCGTCCTGACGTGTGAGGTCAAAGATTAAACAGTTGTTCCAGCCGTCACTCCGCACGCTTGGTAGAGAACGACAAATATTGACAGTCTAAAAGTCAAGACACAAGCACAGTACTGTAGCTTTCTGCTCTGAGCAAAGTTGAAGGTTGGAACAGCTTGTGCTTTGCTACTTACAGCAGCACCGTTCTGTGTGTAGAATGTTGTCTTGTCACGTGATTTGAAAGACTTTGTCATTAAAAGTTGTCGACATAAATTGCTGTGTGTAGGACCACCAAGTCCTGTCAGTGACTCACAATTTTGGCAAACCCTGCAACTGTTACTTGGGCTGTTTATGTGTGCATGTGCATGTGTTAATGACTCACTATGCTGCTGAGTCGTTGAGCTGATATTCGCGGGAGCGGCTGAAGCAGGCTTGAACACCTCCGTCCTTCCACAGCCGCTTAATGACACCAGCCAGCTCTGCTGTCATGAAGCCTTCCTCTGCTGAGCCAGCCAGCACAAACAGCTGCCGTGCATCGTCCTGGGAGGGGAGTTGGGGTGGCGTCAACATCGTAAATCAACCACCACAAGTTCTTACACCACATTTGTAATTAACAGGAATCTGCTAACAAGCTGAAATACCGGTCACAGGGTTAAAAGGACATTTTAGCAACAGCTGCTTATCAAACGCTAAAACAATGCGCTCTCCTATTTCATCACCATGTTTTGTGTGTGCATGAATGCAAACAAGCACATTTCTCACAGCACAGGTGTGGAAAAACACAGGTTTCTACTCTAAACCGACCAAATGTCATCCTTTTCGCTCAGTAACTCACAGCTCTCGCAGCATCACCAAAGTCAATCTTGAGGCGCCCCATGGCTCTGATGATGGCGATGATGGACTGGATAGTGTTGCTGTAGACCACAGCCTTGTACTGCTTGCATTCTTCTTCTGAGTAGCCTGCCTCATGGATGATCCTGCAGAAGTGGGGGAAAAACTGTTACAGCAGCAAACAACAGTGATCAAACTGTTCCAATTGCTACCGTCATCAACAGAAAACTCATCTCTGCACCACAAATTCTCCTCGTTGCAGTCTTATTTTTTACCACAGCTTTTCGTCAATATCTCTTTTAATACTCAGACCTTACATGCTCGTCGTAATGTCTGCAGAAAAATTGCCAAGCCACAGTGGCCCCCGATCTCCATCCTCTTTATTTCTGGCTGCTTAAATTATTGTCATCCAAGGAAAATAACTTTTTATACAGTTGTGCTCTGGGTAGAAGCATCAGTGTAGAAGCCAACTATGTGAAATGAGGAGTCTATGTTTACTTCACCATTAAAGACAATTCTTAGGTAAAGGAAAAGACTGACGTTATTATATACATATTTTTACTGTCAACAGACTTTTATAAAAAGCACAAAACTAACATTTAGTTTCTTTTCCAGTAAATAATTGCCGTAGGTCAGACACTCATATCTCATTTATGCTCCTCTTGATTTATGATGTAAATGGCAAAATCATGGCAGCTTAAAATGTAAAAAGTGTTCTGCGTTTAACATGTGGGTGTGTGCTGATTGATGAGTGTGTCCGTAAGAGGGTTGATGTAAAAGGTATTTCATATACAGCACAAACAGCATGTGGGTGATGTATAGGCAGTCTATACTAATGTATTCTGCTGGGCTGCCTCATGATCCATTATGCATGGTACCTGTTTGTTCTCCGATTCGAGGAGTGTAATATTACCCAGAGTAGTGCAATAAAAACATGATTGGTGTTTGACACTGTTTGTGTTGTGGAAAATGAATACTCTCTGAGAATCACATCTAGTGTTGTGCCATTATGCATATCTGACGAGAGAAGTCATTGTTGATACACATGCAGAATAGGGGGAAAAAGTTTGTTTTGATTGTTCTGGGTTCAGAATGATTAGATACAACAGAAGCAAAATGAACTCACTTCATCTGCTTGACAACTGTACTTTTCCCTGATTCACCAGCACCTGGAAAAGACAGATGAAAAAGAGGTTTATTAGCAAGTGTAAATATTTCAGGTTAATGTTGCCTGTAACAAGCCAATAGTGTCGTCTGATCCATTTTTAACCCTTATGTCAGCCAGTGCACTTCCTTCCACTTTCACTTCCAATGATAGACAACAAAAATGAAACCTGAGAAAAAACACCAAGGAGAACGGAGAAACAAACATTTACATCTCTCGAGCGGTAAAGTTAAAAAGAGCTTTTAAACCTCTGCTTTGGCCTCAGCTTGGGGCGGTCCCAGCCTAACACACTGATTTGTCGATGCCAACAAGCTCTGTCAAATGACTGTTTTGTTGTGTAGCTTGCAATATCACTGTATAAGCAAACCGTATGTTTGGAATTGTATTAAAAAAAAAGGCTTCACATCATGCTGTTTCCATGTCTAGGCTCTTAGGCTTAATGTGGCTCACAACTAATGATAAAATAGATTATTATTGACAGTGCATTGAAGTGCCGAAAAACAGGTTGTTGCTTTAGGATGGAAAGCCACTCGGCAGTGACGGCTAATTAGATTGATGCCGGTGGAGCTGACTGATGAGACAATACTACAATGAAAAGAGCAGAGGGAAAAGGGGGAGACCATAAAGGGAAATCACATCTTTTACTTTGCTTTGCTTTTGCTCGTCACAACACCATGGCAACTGTGCTTGTTATATCCAGGACGTGTCTGGTGTGAGGCCAAAGTCACCTGAGGAGGCTTTGTGGGTTGTGAGCGTGTGACATGATGGCTTCCAACGAGATCATAACATTGTCATCCATCTTCCATTTGATTTCCTTACGTAATATCCCTATAGCTAGTCACTTGGAATTACCCTTTTATTTAAAATGTTCCTTTACCAATCAAAGCTATGTGTGATGTTCTCATGAACCACACTCTCATAGTCTAATTGGTTTTACCATAAACTACATTAGATCTACTAATGTGCACTCATGTTCCTCACGTTACAGCCGGGATGACTTGGTTATAGAGAGGTTACTGGCTGGTTGTCACTGACGTAATGCTCCTCTGCCACTAGGGAAGATTTTTCAAAAACACTTGAGAGTTGTTCTCCGAATAAACACCCCCAGCTTTTATCTGAGCTCTAGAAACAAAATAAGGGGAAGTTGAATCATATCACGAAATCTACCACTGTCTGTTACCTCATGACAGTGTCAGCAGAGACGTATTGGGATGGTTTATTCTTGCATAATAAATCACCTAATCTAGTTCTGCTTTCCTCGGTGTTGCAAAAAAAAAATACAAATAATGCATTACTGCATATGCATGCATAAATGCATTTTTGATGCATGCCACTTTCTACATTCGGTAAAAGCTACTCCTGAGCATTATCTATACAACTTTTAACAGAAAATGAATTAATAAACACACACAAACATCCTGCTGCAGTTAGCACACTATCTGCCTGAATTTCTCAGCAATGCTGATGGTATTTCGCTGGCACTTCACCCTCTGTATGCCAGGATGAGATTCACCTGAGGACACATTATTTTAATTACGTGTCACACTCGGGTGCAGGAATGCCCCAGAGGGGCTGACGGTACAGTGGCAGGTCTCTGTGCTCTGAGGCCAAACACTTGGCTGTGTGAATCCCTAAGGGGCTTACACACAGACGGCAGATACACTGCTCGACTGGCCATGGCTGAGTGGTGAACAGGCACAGTTGCGCCTGTCGGCGTGCCCGAGAGCCATTTTCACAACGCCACAGACACTTCACATGTTGAGGTTGTGCCTATCAATGTGGAATGCATGAAAATCACAAACAGACAGGCCATGAGCTTAGTAGCTTCCTTTTGAAACCAGCTGCTACTGATATGACTTCTCTGTGGATTTTCTACAGCTTTGTTTGCTAAAAAAATAAAAGTAAATTTTTCTTAAATTGAAGGAGAAAACTGAGTAATAATATTGATGAGGTTAAGTGAATCATGATGGTTAAGTTGAGACTAGAACCAGTTCACACGAAATCCACACAAGAACTGTTCTGTTAAGGAGCTGCCAACAACATCTAAGTATTCCAGTGGTTAAAACTGGATCAATATTATAAATTACATGTCTAACATTATAATCAGTGAGACATGACTATGTGTTTCTGTTCTGTGACTTGGCTCTAGTCTGTCAACGCCAGTCACGTCATTAGGGTGTGTCTCTCGTCAAAGCTTCGGTGGCTGAAGAACACAAAACCCACAGTTATCCTGATTTTGACTCTCTCACACACACACACACCAGACCTTTTACATGGAACCACAGGCCTGACCTATCGCTTCTCATGCAGAGTCATGTTACACACCCACAGCTTTGATACGCCCACCCCACAACAGTTACAAAGCCAAAACCACTGGAGCAGCTGGTTTCTGTTTCTAGCGGTTTAAACTATTTTAGGAAAATTCACGCTAACCCCTGACAGAGCTTTTTTTCCTTCGTTCTCCACAGAGACAAGAGTCATTTCTATCCACCAACCGCAAAGACATCTTTCCTGTTGGAAGTCCCTTGGGTTGATCTCCCACTAAATATGAAGGCAGCAAGGACAACAAATGTTTTAGAAAAATGGTTGTATGGTGACAAATGAGATGCAAATGGCTACAATTTCTGGGTTTTGCCATTTTACAGATTCAATGAGTAATGTGCCGCTGCATGCCAACTACAATTAACATGTGTAAAAAAAACAAACTAAAAAAAACTAATCCAGGCTCCTAATTCACTGCAGTTCGTGCTGCCTTTCCGGGTCAAATTTCAGTGGGTCAGAAGGTTTGGGGGCCCAAAAGTGTCTTCCAGGCTTTGCACCACTTCTAGGTGCGAAGTCCAAGGCCTTGAGGAGGGCTTAAGAAGTTTGACACAATGTGCTAAACACATTAATGATGCCACATAAGCAGCATGAACCCCACTCCCTCTAGGTCCGTTTTCCACTATTATCCAGTTATATAAATCCCTCTTCCTCTTTTACATTCTCTCTGCTTGCTGCAGTCATTTTCCCTTTATGAGTTATTGTTCCTCTCCCTCACTGTTCAGTTCCTCTTTTTTTCTGTCCTCCTCTCTCTGTGGGGGGTGGGGGAGGGGGTAAAGTATGAGTCAATCATAAAGGATTCCAGGAGCCTCCAAACAGTGCTACCCTCCGGGGGGAAACGACCACACTAAATCACAGGGATTGATCTGCCAACAAGCAGATCGATAGCTAAAAGACACACACACACACACACACACACA
>JAUBNQ010000015.1:12095655-12110404 GCA_032353495.1 Ctenopoma kingsleyae
GTGCTTGGCAGTAATTATGTAGCTTCACATGTATAAAAGAAGGTTATTTACTGGCTGATCTCCTGAAGCAACAGCAGCTGTTGTATGTGCAGCAGATTTGCATGTGCATCATTATAGAATCTTACTTTTGCCTTTTAAGCCTGAAACCATCAAGACTAATAAACTAGAATTTGAAGTACTGTCACAAATGTAAAGATGAATACTGCTATTTTTCTCTTCTTCAGGGGGCTTATTCACTGGTTCCACAAGTGCTTCACTTTGTGTTGGAGAATCGGATAAAGGCAAGCAATTCCTCATTATTCCAGCGTCGTACAGTCAAGGAAATACTGTGGGGCTACACGGACCCCCTGCTGAATGAGACCATAGGTATATTCTCACCTGTAAGTAAACACAGACATTATAGCCTTACTCCTACACACACAATAAACATGGAAGAAACTATATATACTATGAAAACGTAGAAGTTATAAAAGAATGATTTAAATGGAAATTACTTTCCCTAGTACAATGGTACCTATGATGGCTACTACACTGTCCACAATGGAAAGAATGACATCTCAAAAGTGGGAATTATTGACAAGTGGCGGGGAGAAAGGTGAGTCAACAAAGAAAGTACTTTGACTGGATTTATACAGATTTATACAGAGAACAAGTGAGAATATTTTTGGCTTTTAAATCATTGTGAATTTTTTTTTTGTTAAATCAAATTTTGCCCCACAGGACCTTAGGTTTCTGGGACGACCCATACTGCGACATGATTAACGGGACAGGTACAGCTCATGCAGCAATGACCTTTTCCTTGAACCATGCTTACAAAACATCTGCAGCCATAAATAATTGTATTCCTCCCTTTTTTCTCAGATGCCTCCTCCTTCCCTCCCTTCGTAGACAAGAAGAAGCCATTATATTTCTTCTCATCCGACATCTGCAGGTGATGATGAAAAGTTTAATTTTGTGGGAGCAGTTTCATCTGCTATGATCTGACTGTGATCTGCTCATTTCAACCATCAGAGATTTAACATCTTATTTGGATAATTGCGACCTTTTGGCCTTTCCTCTCAGTTACCACTAGAGGTCAGAACTTTCCAACACCAAATCCACATTCTTCAATTTGAGTCCGTGCAGAAGGTGCACAGATAGCTGGACTGATGAAGAAGTCGTTTGCTTGAAGATTCTTAAAAGAACCTGTTCATCTTTAGGTCTGTGTCAGCAGGGTATGATAAGAGCATGGATCTGAAGGGGATTGAAGTGTACCGCTACACGCTCCAGCCATCTACTCTGGCCTCCCCTACAGTCAACCCAGACAACTGGTGTTTCTGCAGAGACATGAAGACCACCAGGAACTGCACCTTGGCTGGAGTACTGGATATGAGCTCCTGTCAAAACGGTCTGTTTGCTTTTTATTTGCAGCATCATGGTTTGTCCAGTAAACCAGAATCATCTGGGAGTTCAGCTATCCCAGGATGTTACTCTGCTATTTTATTCTTTTTAGTAGCTTTGACTTTTCATTGTTCCCTGAACAGGAAGACCCATCTACATCTCTCTACCCCACTTCCTTTATGGTAGTCCAGCTCTGCAAGACCAAGTACTGGGCCTCAATCCCAGCGAGCAGCACCATAACACCTTCTTGGATGTAGAACCTGTGAGAATCCAAAATGTTTATCTTTATGATTTTTCACTTTTGATTGCAGTATTCTGATGAAAAATTATTTTTGGTTATTATTATCTTTTTCATCAGACAACTGGGTTTACCCTGAGGTTTGCCAAGAGAATTCAAGTCAATATGATGTATGGACCATCAAAGGTCATCACGTAAGTTGCGTTTCACCTTTTTAAATGTTTTCTAGAAATATACAAACTTTCATGAAGCTCTTAGCACGGAATTGAATTCCCAAAGCATCAACGTTGTCACACAAAGTCTGAGACAGAATAATGCACTGAATGTCAAGAGTAATAAACCCTCTTCCTACAGGGTGCTTAAGAAAGTCAAGGATTATACCATATTTCCTCTTGTTTGGCTAAATGAGGTAAGATTAAAAAAAAAAAAGTGGAACCTTTCGGTCATGAAGTACTTAGGATACATGCTAATTAGTCTCTCTTTCTCTGTCCCTGCTGTTCAACCAGACGGCTGCGCTGGATGACGAAACAGCAGACATGTTGAAGAAGGAGCTTACTTATCGTATCCAGATGTTAGACATAATACAGAAAGCACTGCTAGGCATAGGTGTGAGTGTTTTCTGCCTGTGTCTCATCTCCTACTTTGTGGTGCGGAGGAGAGGAGGCAAGCTCGCGTGAGTGTCTGTTGTGTGTGAGAGAACAGTGCATTTAAGCTACTACAGGACATAAACCTTTTGATATAGATGTACATTATTGTAATTTCAGTTATTTATAATATACTTTCTTGGATACTGGGGGAGGGGGGAGGGTACTGTGATTTTATAAAGCTCAAGAGCTAAATTGCTTTGCCAAGTATTATTTGAACCTAACATTTACTCAATCAGGGATTTTAACAGAGAGAGCAAGTGAAGGCTCCTCTGAACTGTTAGGCAATCCTTTAGATCTCCACACACAGAGCAAAGAGTTTGTCTGACATCCTATAACAGAAATGTACATGAATCTAATCTTGCACAAATGTTCATATCAGTTGCCGAATTACTGTCTTTGAAATCAATAAAAGCTGAAAAAGTGAGTTTCACTGGGTGTCCTGTCCTTGGGATTGGATTGTTCGTATCCTGTCCATCAAAATGGGTCTATTGTATGTTCCACCTCAACCCAAAATACAGCTGAGGCAGTGCTGAAACAAACCTCTGCATTGTGCACACTGAAACAAATTAATTCAGTTTCCTCTTTACCGTGAGTGGTCAATAAATCAAAAAGTGTAATAAAAATAGGCTGGGAATGATTATACTGTGGTTATGAATGGTACTTGGGTTTGTTTGGTGAGAAAGCAGTATTTCTGGCCAGCAGAAGTACTCTTTCTTGTTTAATGGGTTTTAAATGACACTGGACGGTCTCCTGGGTGCCTTTGATTCTACTGTTTGGTCTGAATCTTACATGTCACAAAAATAAGGTGTGAGTGTTTCACTGAGGTTAAACAAGCAGCTTTTACTCATCTTCGCAAACTTGGGGTATCTCCAAAGTATCGTCCGCTAGTCTTTCAAAGTTTGGATGCAAGTCTCAGTTTCTTTTTAATTAGATGTAAAATATTCTAAGTAATTCAATGATATTCATCTCTCCGCAAGAAATTGAACAGGGGAATCTCTGTGTCATAGAGTACCTTGACAGCAAAATAATAAAACCATTATCACTTATGTAGTGAGATATGCCACTCTGTGGTATCTACAATGTCGACAGAGAGATGATATAACAGTACAGTAACAGAAAGTTCATCTTATGCTAATAAAGCTGTAGTCTGACAATAAAATGTACGATCTTTATGTAAAATTGAGATTCATGAACACATTTATTCAGGCTATCATTACATTAATAAATAAAAATAACACTTTAGAACACTGAAATTACACCAAGGTGAAGTTGACATGATGCTGGTCACACAGATTTATTAAATGTGGAGCAGAGATCTGCACGAGGGAGGATACAGCCTAAAAGTCTTTTCTCAAAATGAAAATAATACTGTATATCTCTGCAATTTGCAGATACAGTCGTAGTTAGTTGGTGAAATATGTTGAATTTATATACACAATGAAAACACATATTCACAAACTTGGCAACAGACAACATTAAATTAAAAGGATGAAACAAACATACAATACTCTGTACAAATGAGACAAATAATCTCTATCTACATGAACTATGCTTCTGAAAAAGTCTATTCACACATCACTAAATTCTAAGTATGTCCACTTTGCATTGAAGACTATAGAAACAGTGGATCCAAAGAAGGAAACTCTCATTTTTAAGCATGAACCTTATGATGTAGACTTAATACATCCCCGTACATTATACACCTGAAAGTAAAAACTAAAACGTGCATCTTCTAGTTTGTTTGCTCAAATTTAATCCAGGCAATGAATAAAGTAATAATTTTGACATTTTGGGAAATACTGTCTTGTGACATTCATGTCTGTACAGTAGATATGAAGCTACTGGTTAGCTGGGGTTGTTTTATCTTAGCATAAGTGGAAAAATGTAAACAAAAATCAGCGTTTTTGATTTTTAGGGGTTATGTGATGGACTGATGTTTGCTGGGTGAAGTAAAAGGGATGAAGGTGGAGGTAAAACATATTGCAGTATTTTAATTTTAATTTTTTTTATAAATCACCCAAAGAACTTGCTAACTAGTTACATGTGGACCTACGTCCTCAGACCTCTACACCACTGATGAATTTCTATAAGCATGCTTGTGTGCTGTAGAAATTTGACACAGATCACTCATGTAGCTTAATTACAGCGAGGCACATTCTCATATAGTATATATGTCTGTCTGGGCAACAGAAATAAATATATGAGCGATCATGAGAGTTGTGTGCAACAGCTCACATCACATTGCAGTTGATATTCTAGTCTGTATTTTACTACTATTTTTATTTGGTTAACATCAGCACTGGATGTCAAGTTTGGACTTTGAACTAATTAATTTGAACTTACAATGCTGTAATATAGCCTACACTTTTTTTACTAGGTCCATTTGCCATCTGTGCTTTGTATGAACAGTGCTATTTTAGACATTTTATAATGTCACTGTCAGCTTGTGAGTATATGTTTTTTTCTCACAGGTTGACTTTTTATCACCCCTCGTGAGCCCACAGAGCCCTGTAGTTTCCAATGAATACAGAGAATTTTGTTAGTTAAAAATGAAACATTCCACTGTGAGTACAATCTAATAAGATACTAATGTAATACTTAGCATAAAGAGAGAGGGCACTCACTGTCAAACATGCTTTTGTCTCCCTTTAGTCCCTTTTCTATCTCTCCTCTGTTTAGTATGAACGCTTCAAATAACTTTCTGTGTTGTTTTTTTTAACACAGAACAAATTCATTGTGAGCTAATATCCGGCTGGTCCAATTTCCTACCTGATATTTAAAATATGATAAGATCATTTACCATTGCTGTGTCTCATAGGAAATGTCAGCTCAGACCAGAGTTCGTTATTGGCACTCATAACGGCGCCTCTTTAGTTTGTGTTGCGACTGCAGCAGCAAACTAATAGCTTGTTGATGGCTGTGCATGTGAATTAGTGTATGTCACAGCCATCTGGTCACAGTACCTCATGCAAATAAAGGAGATATTTCCAAATAACAACTCCTCACAGCCATGTCCTCGTTTTACTGTACACCCATGGTGCAGCTCTGTGGTTTAAGATGAGAGTTGGGACATGAGGGTCTGGATGTAGAAACAGAGCAAGGTGTGCGTGTCAGTTTCTGCAGCTGTCAGGTTCCTGTGTCAGACCTCTGGGAGATGATTGCGTCGGTTACGACTCTTCCTCCGGTCCAGTAAGGGCTTCAACTTGGCCAGGTCTCCCCTGAGAGGTCCAGGTGGCTGTGGCTGCTGCTGCTGCCTCTGCTGGAGCTTCTGGATCTCCTTTCTCTCTTTGCAGTATTGCTGTACAGCCATGCTCTCTGCAGGACTAAAGGCAGCCAACAGGACCTTAGGGTGCAACGAGCTGGCCCATGCCCATGGCGAC
The DNA here is from genome assembly GCA_032353495.1 of Ctenopoma kingsleyae. Taxonomy (NCBI): domain Eukaryota; kingdom Metazoa; phylum Chordata; class Actinopteri; order Anabantiformes; family Anabantidae; genus Ctenopoma; species Ctenopoma kingsleyae. The sequence continues at coordinate 12,101,301 of JAUBNQ010000015.1, forward strand.
TGCTGCTTGTCTGTCAGCATGCTCACCATGGCCTCGCTCAGCACACGCAGGCGAATCTTGGCTACGGTGCGTTTGAAGTTGTTCTCTGTGGTCAGGCAGTAGTAAAGGCCCTGGTCGGACAGCTGGACGGAGCGGATCAAGAGGCCGTGCTCCGTGGAGAGGATGCGCTCACTCAGCTTCACCTGCAGTTGGCACAGTTAGGTTGTGTCATAACTTCATCCTCATGTTTTGTAGCAGAGAACTGGACTAGAAATCCAAATATATGATTAAAATTAAATGAAAATGCTAATAAATAATGAATACAGATTAAAGGGGTCACTTAATGGTTTTATGAAAATTATGTGCCCCACCAGATCTGTATAATACATATTTTTATAGTACATTTATTAGAGATTGTGGAGATGGGCCTTAGACAATTTTTGACTTTTTGTTGTCTCATTTGAAAATGCATTGTCTGTATTCTGAATTTGGTTTATATAAACTTGTGGTGGTCCAAGTCCATGCAGACTGGACCTTTTGCTATATATAACAAAATATTAAAAAAACCTTAATTCTCATCAATTTTAAATAACCATGAGACACAGCTTACAGGTTAAATGCATCACTGTTTACTCCATTCCCACTGACCACTTTTAAAATCAGCCAAACACCAGGCTGGAAAAGACGATTACACACCGTAAAACTAAAGTGATTTATTTTAAGTCCAACTTGTATTCTCAGGAGGAAATGGCTATAAAACAGCCATTACTCTGAGTCTGCTCTACAGAGGGGGGAACTAAATCCATAAAAGATGTGTCTTTATCATGCAGGCACCCTCTTGCCTAGCTTTATTTAATCTTTCACAGCCTTTCACTGTTTAAGGGGTGTCAAATATTTGTTAAATGTTTCCCCGGTGAGAATCCAGTCATTAGTCAAGGTCCTGATCATGTTTGATCTGTATCACCACTCATCATGACGCTCTGCTGCCAATGAGCGTTCGCTGTGTCAGCCTTCAGGCAATACAAGTCCTGATCAAGCATGACCTCATTTGATTGCTGTGACATGTTTAATGTTTGATGTAATGTTTAACTATGTTCCCCATAGATCCGCAAAAAGACATTTAATCAGTTATACTGAAAAGGACTTTCCATTTTGTCCTCATCTCCACTTTAGCTCGTTTCATATGAGCGAGCAGGCGGGTGGGCTGTTATGATAATTTTTGACTGCTTTGAATGTCAAACTGACCTCTTTCCTCCTGTCATTGTCCCTCTGAATAAGCCAGCGAATAGAGGCCTGGGGAGACTTGGGAAGACACTCCAAGAAAGTGGTATTGTTTTTCACGCCATACTGCGTCATCTCCACTGCATTTCTGTAGGCTATAACACACACACACACAGAGACACACACACACTCAGAGTCAGAGAAGGCGCGTCGTACGTCACTTGCTGACAGACCCAAAGCCCACAGATGGACTCAAATCTGTCTCAAGTCCCCACAGTGAGAGTGAAATGTTGACACGAAGCTTAGATCGACACCTGCAGCACAACCAAACTCCACCCACACTTCTTCTGTTTCTGCAGACTAACAAAATAACCTCCAGTGCATTGGACCAATTCAATTTCGTCTCATTTACCACGTCGTTTTTGTTGCAGCTAAATGGTTCATCACTCAGCTGGATGTATGACAGGGCCGTGACTAATTAATGGTAATAACCATATGGATGATTCCCCAAGCTCGTGTTAATTTAGAGATGTGTATGGTTCATGGAAATAGAACACTCAGGGGAAATCCTATCTTCTCATTAATTGCATCCTGCCAGTTGACTGGGTGAATATTTGTTTTTGTACTACCTGGACCCGCAAACACACACACTAGAACACTATGATTGTTGTACTTTACATACGACAGATAATGTCAGCATGTGGACATACGTGCATGAATCAATCTTTCCAAACACACTACTTGGGTAAGCATTTAAAACATGTGACTGCTAATCTGCTTCCTGGTTCTATTTATTTGCTTTTATTAACTTTTTCCACTGTTTATTGCTGGCCAGGTAGCAAACTGTGGGTTTATCAGGCCTGTTTTGATGAAACTGCCTCCTGCTGGGAAGTTGATGACAGTGTAATTAGAGAGCTGTAAAATAGTGGGCCGTAAAATAAAACCAATTAGCTAAAAGAGAGCAAAAGGTTGTGTAGATCTTTGGGTAAATGCAGTGTTGGCTGAAAATTCTCTGTGAGTGTGTCAAGCAAACACCTTTCACATTACACACAACCAAATCTGAAATCTTTGATTAGTGCAAATTTAAAGTTACCTTTTAAATTAAATCCTCTGCATTGAGTGAGTGGATTTCCATGAATAATGTCCTGCCTCCTGCTTCTCCTGAAAAACACAATGGAAGAAATGTGCATAAATACACATAAACCTACAGTAAATATAGAATAAAATCATAATAACTTTCCTCTTCTCATATCAAAACTGTGGAAGGAGCAGAGGCTGCCAAAACATTATGAGAAAAATCTGATTGTGTTATTCCCCTCAGTGGTGCACACTCATGTGTAACAGCTTGGGGAAGAGTATGTAAACAGCTGACACATTTCAGACACTTTTTCTGCAGGAAAACAGGGGCTGCGCTTTTGTTCTGCAACCAGAGTTAAATGTGACTTGCATCTGACTGGAATATCAAGAGACAGGCAGTTGCTCCTAAAAGAGACCAGAGAGGTATTGGTTTATAACTGAGGAGTCACTCAAACCTCCTTGTCTGTGCTATGTCTAGACAGAGGGAGGGGACAACAAAAGCACAATTAATGACATTGCTTACATGGTGTGTGTACTGAAGGATTCCAGTCATGTGATCTGTTTGGTCTCACAACTTATGAGATTCTCTTTTCTCTTTTCCATTTTAATTCCGTATGTGATGTGATCAATTCTGCTTTGGTTGTCTACTGGACTGATTTTGGACAGATCTATTAGATTCTTGTGGAAAACTGGAACAAATTGTGAACAGAAATAGTGTACACTTCAGTAACCTGCACTATGATACTGTCTGAACCTGGAATTGGTTCCCCAATCAATATGTCAGCACTTATTAACACTGCATAGTTTTATTTTTTACACTGCCAAGAGAAAGGTCGTTGTTGGACGCTAAGCGCTTATTGCATCCTTTAAACTGTAAACCTTCGTGTACCTTTTGCCAGTGGGATAGAAGCGCGAGCAGCTGAGTCCATCCCAGGCGCAGTAGGGGTCTCTGGCGAGGCAGCAGTCAGCGCAAGCTGAACCGTAAGCGTGGCAACGGTGCAGGGAGACCTGTGAGACCCCGAACTCTGAGCTGACATACAGCTGTTGCTGCAAAGTAAACAGTTCAAATGTCAGCTGCCTTGTTTGTCTTAATAAGTGGTCGTCTGACAGGAAAATGAGGCAGAGCGCCGAAATAATTATGGCTTATTATTTCCTTTCCTGTGAGAGGCTTCTTCTGCATTGGAAAATTCTCTTTCATGCATTATATGGTAGCCACAGGCAATTAATAAAACACTAAAACTGAACTCAATGTGCGTAAATCAAAGTAGGATGGATACTTACTTTTTTTGAGGATATTTTCAAGTTCGTAACAGGAGTTTGGTTCTGGAAAACAGCACACACAAGGACCAAGGTCAGAGCTTTTAGACACTGTTGACAATTATTTCTATAAAAACCTAAAAGAAATAGTTGGAAATACAATTATTAGCTTTCTTGTTGAGAATTAAATGGAATGATTGAAACCACTTTTGGGTCTGTATAGGTACTTTAGCCCAAAGACTGGAAACAGAAGTGCAATATCTGACTTCCAACACCACTGTTTTTCTTTTGTTTGCACAAAAGATTGATAAAATGTTGAAAAAAGACTTTTCTTCCAGTATCAATTTCTCACCACATCTTTCTATCTGAGAAATGTATTCAGTATTTTCAGAATAAATCTCTTCTGACTGACGCCGTTATGTTCCAGATGCCACAGAAGATCAAAGCAGCCATGGCCTTTCACTCAGATCACATGTTGATCACATTTTTAGTTATTTCAGCTAAGATAAAACAGCATGTGCAAAGGTACTCCCAGGTCAACAACCAGACTTGCAGTGTATTAGCATGTTTCCCATCACTCTACACTGCATTTCACTGCAGAACATCCATCTCCTGAATGCCACCCTGTCTTTGTCTGTCTGCCCGTGGCCTTTGTGTTGTGTCCAAGGGCACCCTCCTCCTCCCTGCCTTTGAATTTGGGAAAGAAAATGGATGAAAGAAAGAGTGGAGAAAAAGAAAAGGGTGAAAGACATACTGCTGACCTTAAACACTTCCAGCTCCTCCAGGATCAGATCTTCATGCAGGGAATGGTTACTTGGCAGAACAATCACCTTCTGTATTGTACCTTTGTCTGCGGGCAGAAAGCAGACACGTTATGAGTTGTAACCACACACAAACACACATTTAAACAACCAGTTTTGTTCCAGAGATGTGTGCCATCAGTGAAACTAAAATACAGCTGAACTTCAAGTCTGTTTTCCTTTTCCCATGTTTGCTTTTGAATTAGGCGTGATAGCCCTAACCAGTTTCCACAGCAAAATGAACTGTGGCAGGAGTGGGAATGGAAGCCCTTACACCCACACAAAGGAGGACAAGGGCCATAAAAAAGGCAAAATGCAACACTGCCATCATCAATAAAGCTGTTTTGTCCTGGGAGTTGCAGCAGCAGAGCGGTTAGAAAGAGGTACAGCAACAGCTCCTGGAAATGCCTGATAAGAGCCTCTCCCTCATCGTTGAGACAAAGCACAATTTCGAGCCCAGATATGGTTAGACAGCACTGGCTTCTCTTCAAGAATTCAAGCAGGAGAAACCGAACGGAGAGGTTGACCGATAAACACAAGCAGCTGCGAGAGCCAGCCCCTGAGCGGCTCGCTGAATACAAACATTTGCACACGTGGACACGCATGAGCACGAATGCATGAATAATTATGCATGCACAAACTCATATTATTTTGTTTAACAACAAAATACAATATTATAAGCAGTAAAGTGACAGACAGATACTGTATATATTCTAAACTAGTGTTTCTTGTACTGGTGGAAATCTCCAGAGCAACATTTAATGTCATAATCACCCTTTCAGATGCAAGACAAATGATCTCAAACCACCTGCAGGTTCTTGTACTTTATTTTTTATATGAGACCATAAAAGCTCAAAGTCCAAAGTCTTTTTAAATGACCTTCTCTTGTCACCCTGTCTTTGATCTATTTGTGATATAATTTAAGATACAAGCTGCGTCACGCTGCCACACCCACAGTGTACTCTCTCCTCTGTTATCAGTTTAACTCACAATCAGCTGTGGCAGAGGAAGTCCACCCAACAATCATTGACAGTCATGAGAGAGAAAGACTGTGATTCTATTTTGTTTTGTCATGTGACGGAAAATTTTGTTTGCTGATATCTGACCTGTTTTTTAGTTATAAGAATGTGGAGGTGCCGCAGCCTTAAGAGAGGAGTAATGCTAGTTTAGTGAACCGATGAAAAAAATATCACATCTAACCTGGAGTTAATGTATTTTTTCTAAGCAGTGAAACGAGTGAGATAATTTAACTTTTTCCCACATCAGCATTTTGGTCAGAACATTTGTTTGGTGAAAGTGGAAGTGAAAAAAATAATACAACTTCGCAGTCGTATGCCAGTTCATAAGCCAGATGATCAGAAGATATTGCTTTCATGAGAATGGAATGTGTCATGATTTGGATCTCGACTTCCCGTTCTCTACCTTGCTTCTGCATGCTCTGCTACGCTCTGCTACACTCCACAATGCTCTATCAAGCACTTCACAATGTTATGAAATCTAATGTTATGAAATACCAATAAATGAGAATGCTGAAAAATATACTAATCAAACAGAAATACTGAGCGTCTGCCAAGTAAAGTAAAAACACCTGACCAAATGCCATCTAAGATGTATATTTATGCATGTTAATCATCTTTTGATCATCTTCTCAAGCTGCCCTGATACTATATTCAAACATAACCTTCCTTGTGGTCAGTAGCATGTGAAGTATTCCTCCGTACCTGTCCCCAGGAAGAGCACTTGGTAGTTGCCGTCGGCAGCCATGACCTGGTCCACAGCCACTGATGTGTATTTGTAGTCAGTGTTGGTTCGAACCACCAGGGGCCTCTTCCCCACCGGGTAGATGGAGTTAAACATGACTGGATGGTTTCGTACGAAGGTCACTACATCATCTGGGAACTCCTTTGTTGTTTGGATGTCAGGTGTGAATGCTCCACCTGGACACTACAGAAACAGAGAGATTCACTGTGTGAAAATAGCCCTGACCTAGTAAACGTTACCATGTTGTTTTAAGAGAGGGGCTGGTAGTAACTAGTTTTTCCTCTGTTTTCTGGTTTGATAGGTGTAAGAAGATAAGGCTAGGATTCATATTTTATCTTAAAATTTGTTTTAGAATGTGACCTAATAATGAACTCACAGTTCCTGGCCGTGGATAAGGAATGCGTCCCTGGAATGCCACCCACTGAAAATTGGGCCCCTCTCTGTGAGCAAAGGGCCCGTTGAAGACGATGAGGATGTCTGCCATGTTGTACACACACACTGCTGAGCCTTTAAACACGGAGCTGAGGAAATGAGATGCATACTTCCAATGAAAACCAACAATGGGAACCTTCACTCACAACCTCAAGACCCACCCAGGTAAAATATTCTGCAGTTGTTTACTAAGAACACTATTTCTAAGGGTGTGCTGGTTATACAGGCCTGGTGGACCCGCTGCCACAGTCCAGAGGGGACAGCATTTAAAACCACACTACTTATCAAATAGGCTTTGTTGAAGATGGAGGAAGATGTAAAGATAGGAATAACACTGAGCTCAGATACCTCAAGGACCTCGCTGTCTGCTTTAGCTATGTTCTTTAAGCCAAGAAGCACAACTGTAGCCCGACGATGCCACAGTCAGTGTGGCTCAACCACACAAACTCAGATTACAGATCAGAACAGATCGAGTGACCATTCCTTTAAACCTCCTGCTGAGTGAGTGTAGTTTAACCAGTTTATTCAGTGTGGTTTTCTTCGTCTAACACAGAGGTCTGTACGATTTCTTTGGTTAAGGTTTGTTTCCTCTTCTGCTTATGTTTGAATTATATTCACCATCATTTTGACAAAGACAATTCTACAATGGGCTCGAATTTAAATGATCTGGTTTCCTATTCTGGAATTCCCATTTTCTAAAATGCCAAACATAAAAAAAATAGTGGAGCATGAGTATGAAATAAAAACAAAAGAAACCAAATTATTGATCGAAAGAAAAGCCAGATATTAATCAAACTAACATTTCAATTGAAACATTTTCATACACGTTCTGTATTTATACTTAGTTATAGTTATATAGTTAAGACTTTTGCAGTATTATAAGTCAAATTGACAAAACATTTGGATGCAATTCATAGATTCTCATTAATCCAGTTGATGTTATGTGGAAGTTGAGTCATAGCAATTGGACTTCTTTCTTGTAAAGTTGAAATGTTTTACTATTCATCAAAGCAGCTTCTTCAGTCTTTGGGCCCAGTTTGTCCCCATGTTGGTTCATCTAACTAGACTTCCTGTCTCTATCAAATCATACTGTATATTATATATATTAATAAATAAAATTATTTTTGCAAATCGTAAATCCTGTTGTGTAGTAGCATCTGTGCTTGTGAGACGTGTCCAAAATCCACTTCACGTGAAACATATTGTGCATCATTGTGCATTCTAAATGTATTTCTTGCAGTTGGTCAGAAAAATGGTGCACTGCTGCTTGACATCAAAACGAAGGCCATATGAGAAGCCACCAGGACTCTGTGACAAACAAGCTGTTCTGCAACATGACACATGACGTTTCTATGTAACAAGCCCTTTGACAAGCACGCCCCCTCCCACTGATACAGAGTAAGGGATTAACATAACCACTGAGGCCTGCAGGAATGTTACAGTTGGCTTCCTCGCTGTCGCTCTTACCTTGTGGATGTGAAGACTCCAAACACCAACAAGCCCTTGGGTTGATCAGTCTCCAGCAAAAACACACTTTCTGTAAGGTAAACATATTTTACTGTATAAGAAAAAATTCCTTTATTCCTTATCACTTCATCCCTGCAGGTAGGACTGCCAAAAACTGAAGAATGTATGCATTAACAGCTGCATATGTTGAAATGTTTTGTGAGCTGATGTTTATAGTTTTCATAGCTGAGCCTACGAAAGAACCTCATTTATGAGCATATAAAATGCTCTTAGACGGCTGAACAGTTTATGAAGGGCTGCAGTCCTAATCCAGACAAAACAGAAGAAGCTCCAAAGATTGTTTGCAGAGAAAGCAATCAGTTGAAAGTGAATAGCAAGTTCTTGGGAATTAGGATGGTCTCTGGTTCCTGGCCATGTATTTTATTTCAACTACAAAGTTTAAAGTTTAAAATGTATTTCAGAAACTTTGGAAACAAAATGGCGCTTGGAAGTCATGTGAAAAAAACATAATAATAACAGTGCATTACTGAAAACGTCTTCCATTCAGTTTTACTGACCAAGTTCATCAAAGTGTGTTTCAGTTCCATCCTCTTCCACAACTGAACACACCATCCTGGCTTTAAGGAAGGTGGTCCATTTGTTCACTAAGCTCCGCTGCCCTCCAATGTCATTCTGGAGAAAATGCACATAGCAACTTGAAACCACAAAACATGTGGTTCTGATTTATTATACAGAAAGAAAGGCACTTACTGGACACACTCTGGCCACCATGGTGTGGATATTTTTAGTATTTCCACTGTTATCTGTTAGCCTCTCACGGAAGAAAAAATACAATTTGGCATCATTGGGGTCTGTTCCATCTGGTATCAAGTGGGCATCAATGAAAATGGGCTCTAAATGAAAGAAAATAAATAATTATTATCTAAAATAATTATTCAGTAAATATGTAATATGTGTATACATTACTAATTTTGCACACCACTAAGCCACTTTGAGTTGTGCTGGTCTGTCCGCACTGCATTTCGCCTGGTTAGGCTCCTGAAGATGGCAGCATCTGTCCCCATGAAGTCAATGTACATGCCTGAGAACAGCTCCTGGTCTGGAAGAATG
>JAUBNQ010000015.1:12141404-12151957 GCA_032353495.1 Ctenopoma kingsleyae
TAACTTGCCATGCCAGTTCCCATCCTGTTACTGTTGCCTTCTGCTGCATTTTATTGAATTTCATCCCTCATTTCACCGAATTGTCACTGTGTCCATCTTTTTCTCTTTTACAATGACAATATTATCAGACATGAAGTCGTACAACTGCAGATTGTTTGGAATGTAACACTGCATCTTGAAGTAAACAACAAGTGAGCATAAAAACTGCTTCAAAAGTTTGAAATGGGTAAATGTAATATGCTGTGGAAATAAACAGTGCCTATCTGTACTCTATTGGACTCTACTGGACTATATTCAGCTTATAGTAAAAGTTGCAAAAGTTTTTCTTATCAGTTTTATTTGCATTCAGGAACATGCTGATTTAACCTCCAGTTAAACTCTCAAACCAGCATTGTGGCTGATTTGACCAGTGAAACAACAACTTTGTTAAGACCTACAATAATCTGTGACTGTCACTGTGGATCACTTCTGTGGCTTTAGATCTCCATGCAGCTCCCCCACAGGAATTTCAATCAGGTAGAGAGGGTTTTCTTCTCAATCAACTCAGAGCAACAGGGTCACTCAATAGTCACCACTATGTTCAATGGAGTTGATGGCAATGTATATTCTGTGGGCGTTCCCAGCTTTAAGTAGATTGTGTCAGCGTCAATTCTGAACAGTCATGACTTTCCAATTGAGCCTCCACTGAAGGTCAGAGGTCAGCTGTCTATCACCGATCTGGTGTCAGTCACCATTTGACCTCTCTGACCGAGCGGAGAAATTGAGGAGATGCTAATTTTCTGTTGTTGCCGCACCTCGCTCCACAAGTCAAAACACAAGGACTGTTAATAATGTGAAGCAATGAGACTGCTACGATGCACTATTGCAGTAAGAAAGGTAATAAAACCAAATCTATCATCTTGTTTACACCAGACATTCTTCTTCTTTATCAAAACCAAGCGCCTACTGTAAAAAAATCACACTGCAACTCAATCCAGGCAGTTAGGTTGAGAAATTTGGATGTGCTACACTAGATGTAGATAATGGAGCCTTGAGTTGCAGGTCTTCAGCAGAGACATACAGGTTAAAACACAGTGGAAATAGCTGGTTGAGATAACAACTGTAAGGTTGAAACCATATGCCTGACTAAATAAAGGCTTTTAATATAACTTGTCTCCCTGGTACCTGAACATAGTTGTGAGAATATATGGAAGTCTGGCTTTATACAAAGCCAAACAAAAAGAAACAAGTGTACAAAGTGTTTAAGCTAATGGGAGCTAATACCATCCATCTTAGTAAATGTAAACACCTGAAGTTTCCTAAAGGCTCCTTTTCAGAATCATTTTAAACACCAGTGGACAGATAAATGGCGCAGTGTGCTACAATCATGGTATTGTTTGATGTGTGAAGATGGATGTTTACTCAGTGCATTAACAGGCTAAAATACCCCAGCATTTTCAAATATCTCTCAAGAAACCTTATTAAGGTTTTCTTTGGGCTTTTTCAAAGTTCAAAGGTGAGTGCTGTCTGCCTCAGAGTGGCTAAAAGTCAAAGGATATACAACCTAATTAGGTGGAGAGACAGGGTCTCGCTAGGAGGACATGGCTCAACTGGTATTCATTTATATACATCAGCAGATTGTGCAGATTCACAGAAGCCACAGCCCCCTCATGCTACCTGCATTATGAACAGATGTGCCAGGAGCCAGAGACCCTGATCCAGCGACGCATGACGAATGGCTAAATTTCACCAAAGGTCAAGGGTCAAATCGTACGCCTTATGCGATCCTGGCATGTCTGACACAGATGCATGAAGTCAGTTCCCATGTGTCGGGACTGGAAGGTGACTGCAAACCCTCTGACACATCTAACACGTCCCTGAGGAGCTGCAGTCCCAGCAACCATGAACCGTGAACCTTCAGTTGCCAGATACCCACCTCAAATGATCTGATCCCAGAGGAGCTGCATACTTTGTTCCGTTCACCTTCACTCACCATTCTCCTCTACCAAGCAGCCCCCAGAGACCCACCAAAGCCAGTCACCTGTGGAAGGAAGTACATAGCACAAGAAGAGGTTCAAATTATGTCTCGGCTTGTAGGTCATGGTGTCAGTGAGCCCTGGCCTTGTAACTCCTGGAGCACAGCAGTTCCTTTTTATTATTTATTGAACACCATGCCGACTCACTTAGTGTACTTAGTGAGCGCACCCCTCAAGAAAGACAGCACTGCACACTTATTTCAACTAAAACCTTTTCAGTAAAATTGAAATGTTGCCAGATATGGTCTTTCAGAGAACGGTGCCTTTGTGTCCTCTTCATTCTAACTTTATGCTATTGCTGGATACCAACTATATGTAATTCTGAAAACAGCTATTCATTGGCATATATTCATAATCTTAAAAAAAGATGTGTTTGATTTACGGAATACTACCATATACTTTTACTTATGACTGTAGATATTATGACTGTTCTCAACAAATAACTAGGCAGCTTATATTGTACAGACTTACATCCACATAATGTATAAATTCATGTGACACAAAAGGCCCATTTTTCAGATTAGAGTGCCTAGATGGCAGGAGTCGGCATAGTATATTGGTCCTGTGTCACCCATCACTTATAAATTGGAGCTTGTATAAACTTCCTGCTGTTTTATATGCTTCCTGAGGTCAGGGGTCAACTGATGAGCATGACTAATCTCAAGATAAATCAGCCTCTGAAAGCCTTCTGTCTTAGGTATAGCAGAATTCAATTAGTTTTAATTTGTTGTAAAGAGCCACAGTTGGTCCTGTTGTCTCTCATCTTGATGGATGATGTTTTTAACAGTGAGCTTACATATACAGAGGACAATGCATTAGCTGAAAGTGCTGAAATGACTTACTTAAAGTTGCATCACAAGTTACGTTTGTATAGACTGTATTTCGTACATTTAGTTAAATTTAATTTCAGTTCATGTTTCATATGTTTTTAAAGTGCTTGTTCCTTGATTCAAAACGTGTCAGTGAACTATTACATTTCTTGCAATTTGATAATGATCACTGCCTGAAGTGCTGGGCAGAGCGTGGTAAAGTGTAGAATATTGGAGCAGAGCAAAGCAGAGCAGGGAGAGTGCTGGGTGCAGCGGGGCAGAGTGGACTGATTCATTGTCTTATTCTAGCAGTAGCATAAGTTGCATATTGTGGCTTTAATAAAAGAAAAAAAAATCACAATTTTTTTTTAATCTACTAAAACTAGAGTGATTTCAATAACATAAACTGGGATGTGTGCACAGAATGAAGTCATGCAGGTGGTTGACATGCTTTATTGATGTGGTTGACTGCTTCAGTGACTGTTATTTATTTATGCCTTCATTTCAACCTGGAGTCCCCTAAAGACCTGACTATTCAAACGCTGAGTGACACACTGATTGTGGTTCAGACATTTTATCAATACGCCCAAGATTAGTGGTAGAATGGTTTCATCTCAGTACCTGCTGCCTTTAATTAATGTTACTGCTTTGCTTGTCAGAATGAGGCAGTGCTTTCAGATACCCATCTAAGTAAGATAAGAAAAATAATCACAGTTTACCTAAAGGTATATTCTATTGGTTTAAAAAAGTTACCCACTATCTTCCGGGAAAATATAAATTCAGCAATAAGATCTGCAATATAATTTTGAGGTTTAATCATTTTTCTCATTACAGAGAGGCATTCATTTGTTTCCTCTGTCAGAGGTGTACCACAGTGTGAAGGTAAGGTTTAGCAGCTGAGTATAACTGCTGGCAATCAAATTTCCCACTTTTCTTATCAGTTCTGATTTGAATCACTCACACTCCTGAGAGCAATACCTTCTAAGCTTGAACCTTGAATTGCACGCAGGCAAGATTACATCGTAGATTTCCAGATGGGGGAAGGTAGTTGGTGCTTGTGTCCCTGGTTCACCATGAGAAAGATGCTGATTACAGAAAACAATCAGCATGATTACAAACACACAGTATGTGAACAGGAAGCAAAATTAAGGTATCATTTGGAATTTGGAGGATATTCAAAAAATGTTTCACAAACACACCCAGATGTAAATACACCCGCTACAGCAACATGCTCCGTCATCCATCAGCACCTCAATTTTCTATTTTAGTACCAAGCGTTACATGTTAATGGGAGACACATCATTAAACTATGAAAATATTACTAATTCATTTTTATTCTGATCAGTCTTTACCCCTTCTAAATCTCTTTAAGTCATTTGTCATTTTGTGTCCCTTACAACTTTTCAATTACAATGAAGTCCAAGACCTGTCACTCCTCATTTTCTTGATTACTTTTGCAGGTTGACCCGCCTACAGACGTCCAAACATCCAAGCGGGAATGACTTCAGGTCCAGATCAATAATCAAGAACACATCTACAGATCAAAAGAAATGCCCACCCAAAGCCCATGGGGCCTACCAGACTTTGAGTAAATGAGATAGAGGGGAGCAGCAAAAGGGGCCATATAGAGCCAAGATGTTTAATTAGTTTCACCCTGTGAGTGCAATAGTGCCGTCTCCATCTGAAGCAGATGAATGGTGCTAATCAGCTGAGTGAATGATCAGAAATACTCCCAGGTAATTCTGTTCAAGCCTCTGATTGACCGAGTTAGCATTAATCTGTGCTTCCCTGGGGCGTGTGGGGTGGACATCTTTGTCTAAAAACATCCATATTCCACAGTGGATCAGTCCCTATAGCAGGGGAGTCACTTTGGTTGTGTGTTGGTGGGACATAGCTGTGAAATATGATTAATTCAGGCATAGGTTTTTTTTAGGTTAGGTCTGATGATGTTTTTAATTTAGTAATTTATTATTAGTGTGAATTAATACAATTAGTCAATTTATTATTTGTGCAATTAAATCTGTAGTTTTTATTTACTGTGACCTGCCTTTTGTTTACTGACATTTGCCAACTACACAAAGAGCAACAGATCTATCTGTCTGACATCTATATGCTGTATACAAGACATAGTCAGTATGTTGTGTGATTGCGGAATCGTTTAGCTATATTTATTGGTACATACATTGCAGTGGCTATTATGTCATTGGTTCAATTTAGTAATAGCTACATCACAAGTTAAATCATCCTTATTTGTGTGTAGAGAATGAACTATATGACATTGTGTATCTTGCATGTGGTAACAGTTTAGACTGGTGGAGTGATACAGTAATACATTTAATACTAGAAGCAACCAGCATTAAATTAACAGTGTTAAGGACGCATCACATAATTCATCTGGCGACTGACTCGCTAAAATCAATTGATGTATTATTTATTGCAGACACTGTTTTTAGGCCATAGCCTGTACAATTAATCTGCATACTCTGGTAGTTATATTAACGGATCGGTACTGATCGTGCTCTGTATCTCAAAACACAGCTCTCGGCATATTGAGACACCAACCGAGTTCACTAAAAAAGACTGTAACTGAATGTAATCTTTGAGGTCAGTGCAAACCAAGCAAACCATCAAATACAAGCTAATTATTATATTATAAATATTATATAGAGTATATATTATATTATAATATTAACAGCTCTGGTTTTGTTCTTTATGTTTGATTTTATGCATGGTCAAATGCAGATTAGAAGTTTTTTTCTTCTTTATGTGTTCAGTAGAATTTTTAAAACATGCTATGTGACTCCAGGCTGCCACGGCCCTGCAACCAGACAAGGATTTCCTGTGTAAAGTTGGGTGGATTTGATGAGAGATAAAATGACAACACAAGAGGGATAAAATCATATATACGCTTGTATTTTTTTTAAGGAATGCTCACAAGCAAAGCCTTCCTGAGCTCAGTGAACATCATTTATAGATTCTTCATGAAAAATACCAGTTGGTCACTAACTATCTTCAAATACATAAGTTCTGAATTTTAAAAAGAGTGAAAATAATAAGTGAGTAATTGTGTATTGAGTCTGTGTGTTGTGTGGATTTGCTGCAGGACACATCAATCCAACATCCAAACTGAAAGTGTCTGTCGAGTCATTTTGTGACAACACACATCTGTCTCTTCACGTTGGAGAGCTGAAAATGCAACGAGAGGCCAGTCAATTCTTGTTCATTACATAACATGATTCCTTTCTGTTGAGGAAAACAAAGCTTCTTGTAAGGGTTGGGGTGATGCCAACTGTGCCACAGTCACTCCACTGTCAGATGGTGTGGAGAAATTAAAGCAAAGTATGAGTTAGTGGTTAGTATTTGACACTCAGGGGCCCTGTACCCTTTACAGTTAGTTTGACATAACGGGGCAGCCATATAACCTCTGGTGATTTGGCCTTGATTCGCCGTAGGATTGGGCGCTCACTCAAACACACAGACAAACACAGCAGTTTGTGATTTGCTCTTTGACAAACAAGTACTCTCATTCTCCTTTTGGATGCTGTGTTTCATAAGTGTATGTTAAAGCACAGCATCCATTAAAAGCAAACTAAGGTGGCTGCAGTTAAAACAAAGCCGGCAGACCACTGATCCACTGAGTCACTTAATGATGAATTCTTCTCTAAACAGAGAAACGTGCCAGAGAGCCCCGCCATGTTGGGTTGAATTAATTTACAGTCAAGTATCCACCACCTGCTGTTGGTGAATCACTTACCATTGATCATGGAGTTCAACGGAAGCATGGCTGAGTGTCAACAAACAATTCATTTAACAAAGAGAAAATCAAATGTTTCACTGTGTTTACATGATAGATTGCACCCATGAGTCCACTGCTCAAGACTTGGCTGTTTACCCATTACTCATACAGGCAGGATGTGTTTCAGTGTAGTCCCACCAGGGTCTACCTTTGGCCCACATTTAGTTCTGACATCTTTGCAAGAATAAGCATGCACATATGGAAGTCCATATTAGGTTGATTTCTGGCTGCGTTTTATTTTTTTGCAGTTCATGATTCTGAAAATGAGAGTGGTGGGAAACTTTCTGTCAAAAGTATAATCTAGCCATTCAGAGCTAAAGCACAAGGATATTGTTACGCTGACTATGAAGTACAACGGCTTAGTGGTTATGTGATGCAATGTTGAGAATCAAAAGCCTTTTAGGATGCTAGGGGTGAAAGAAAGTTTTGAACTTCCTTCATTTCTCATTTTTCCATAATATTGCATTATCAGGCCATGGATTTGAACGTGACAGACATTTGACTCAATCAGCAGACCTATATGACAAGAACAGCTCAAGAAAATGCATATTTCTATTACATCTGAAGCACAGCATAACATTTTTTTTTCTCAGTTTAAACTGTTAATCTTATAAGTCATGAATAAATGACAAGGGATGAAGCTGTGTTGAGAACATGATGTGAATTCATACCCCTTTAATGAGAACACAGCTGCTGTCAGAACAGTCCGATTAGAATTCCTGTGGGTTTTCTTAGTTTGTGGAGAAGCTTCTGTTCAAACCAAACTGGAAGGAATATCCAAGCAGCAATTCCTCATTTGACCTATTAGTACAGCTTTAAAGCAGTCATCATGATTTGAAGATTAAGATCTTTACCAGAAAACAGAAAAAAAACTCATCCTCAGTGATTCTATGAGTTAAGACACTGACATAATCTTTCCAGACATAATCATCCAAAGACATCATTCACATACACCTGTCTTATCACTCGCTCATACACTCTCATTATCGGGCCTTCGTGGGCCGTTGGTGGCTTTCCTTTGAGACAGATCCACATGTGGCTGGATTGGACCAAGCTAAATCAAATTAGGGACCAAGGGAGCTGTGGTGAAACACAGCATACCGCAACTCCCATGTGAATCCAGCACCTCTACATAACAACGTTTGATAAGAGTTTGTGAGGGAAAGAGAGCACCATCCTGTATCCCCTGGCCTGCCAGCTTCCTCCCATTGCTTTATCAACAACTCTCCACGAAACATCAGTTTTGTTGCAAACCTGAGACTTATCTCTAGTTTGAGTGTTGGTTAACACTAGCTGACAAGTGAATCCTGAACCTAAATGTATCAGCACTAAAATAATCCACACAGCACAGTTTCTTCATTCATGTGCTGCAGTCTTCCATGAATCAGTCCCACAGCTTTTGTGATGTTTTTGTGAAACACCATATTGATTCCTGGAAGCCGGTGAGAGCGAGAGGCTGTTTTGAGTAGTCTGCCTGTTCTCACTCATGCTGTGTAATTGGCTCTCCAACACAGTGAAGTATCATACTCCCTGACTAATGCATCCCACCTCCATCCATCCATCTGTCTACCCGTCCATCTGTACAACTCCTCTGTAACTTCCCCCGCTGGCACCAGCTCTCTACTAGGCTCTGCTACTGCTATACACACTGCATAAGTATAGCGCAGCTGGAGGAATTTATGACCATGAGTTGTTTCGAGAGTTGAGGTTTCAAGTGATGAACTGCTATAAAGCTAAATCCTTAGAAGATGCACAAACATAACCTCGTTATTTTTGAAGACCCAATTATAATTAATGCAGGATGGTGTCACTTGAACAGAAATGCAAAAGAAAATCTCAAGACACTGGCCGACAGGTATATGTTGATGTTTGAGGCTGCAGCTCGTAAATCACAGATCTTCAGAGTCACAGACATTCTGTGTTTTGTTTCTACTTGAAGTGAAATTGAAACGACTGATGAAAAAAAAAAATCCCTGTTTGTGTATGAAAACTATATTTTCCACATGAACGTATTGTGTGTCTTCAAAAGAAAAGACTCTGCTCTGCATGGACTGTTGCTGTTTTTTGCCAGAGGAATGTTTTTAATGGTGTGGCTGGAGCTTTTGATGCCTGAGTTTGGGATCCTGAATTATTTTCTCATATTATCCAAGGAGACAGTGCCAGGTTAAACCGCAAGTCATCTGAAAGGCAGACGGAAAAAATCCATTGGATCTTTTAGAGTTTTTATTATGGCAGGTTGCTGTATGGTCATTTAAAAACAGCATGCCTAAGGTACTGAGTTAATTTGGTGCAGAAAAACACAATGTGTAGATACATATGTGACAGTGTAATGTCTCATCAGTCCCTTTTAGCTAGCAGAGTGAGATTTGAAGCATGAAAATATGTCTGACAGCTGTGGGGAAAACATGTGCAGCTGGTAAGCTTGAGTTAAAACAACTGGGTGTTTCAGCTGGAGGTGATCACAAAATATTTCTTCCAGGAAAGACACATTCCAGTTTTGACAAGATTCAGCACCAATTAAGACACCTTGCACACAAACACCCACTCAAAAAAAGAAAAAGTAATCAAATTTGAACTGCTGTTTCATCTCTGGCAGCAGCCCACACTTTTTTTATCAGCGTAACAAAAATATATTTTAATGATTTCAAGAGCTCTTCAAGAAGTCCCACATGCATGCATATACAATAGGTGCATACAGAGACCGAGAACAGAGAGTAGGAAAAGAGAACGTCTATTGTTACATGTTGTGCTGTCACTTTAAGTTCATCTGTCTCTTTGGACCATTATTCCTCACAGCATCTGCACAAATCAAAAACAAATGACAAAAACATGACTGATTACGTGAGTCATCCGAATCAGGTTTGGAAATGCTGCCACCTAGTGGTCATGTTGAACTCATAACTGAACTCTGAATTGAAAAATGTGAAAATAAAGATATAGTTTATGTCAGGATTTATGCACTTTGCACCCTATTTATGAGGCAGATATAATAGCTATCATGTGGTTGAAATATAGTGAAAAGTAAATAAAAGGAAAGGAAACATTTTGCCTTTCATTGATTCTATGTTATTCCTGAATATGCATCAGAGATAAGAGATTAAATAGCTGAAATGATATTAAAATACTTCACACTAATACACTGTATAAAATGTTTCATGTCAGGTTTAGGGTGTAGTCTACAACATCTTTGAAATCTTTACTGTAAGTCAGTAGCATTCACTTAATCATCCTCTTAAATTTGGTCAGGAGAGATTATATTGCAACACATGACATTATGTCCAAATATGTACACAACACAGTAATGAGATAATTTTATTCAAGAGGAAATGGTGTATGCCTATGTATGATTTGCAGGACAAGGTTCAAAACAAGGTTCAAGAGCACTGAGTTTGAGATGAAGAACCTGAGACAGCAGTTCTTTCTGCAGCCACTTGGTGCTGCTCTCTCAACACGCTGAATGCTACTGAGGATTACACATAGCATTTAGGGATGATTCACTAAATAGGTAAAATGCATACACATTTTTCTTTAGGGACGCTGGTCAGCGATCCAGGTAAAAGCTTCATTTTTTGACATGATCACAGGGGAGGAGATTGGGATGTGTGGTGCAGTGCAGTTAGTGAGTAATAAAATCAGGAAAATGTTTCCAATACAGTATTTTGTATATTGACTGTAGCGGCACAACAACATTGTATTGGTTTAGCACAGGAGTGTCCAATTTTTTTTTAATGAGGGCCAGATTTGATAATGTGAAGAGTCGGCCGATGGTTATGGAGCGTGTCACATTACATTTAATAAGTAAATCACAAAATATACATATTGAAAATAGTCATTTCTGAAATAACATTGGAAATAAATTTATTAAATAAATAATAAATGTGTCAAAAATCATATGATCCATAGATGGTCCCTTCAGACATTTTTTACAGTAGG
>JAUBNQ010000015.1:12168317-12195835 GCA_032353495.1 Ctenopoma kingsleyae
TGAAAATTTAGATACTACAGTGCACAGATGGACGACGAAAGAATGAATTGGCCTTAAAAGTAAAAGTGAAACTTTTAAGCAAGTTTACTGACTGTATGGAGCTAAATGAGCAACTGCAGTAAATATCACACAATACTGATGTGAAGTTTTATTTATCTCATGATCAGTCAGAGCTGGCGAGGATTTCATGTCTTGCTCAAGGATATTTCAGCAGGGTAGATCCTTGCCAACATCTGGGTTTGAATCTGAAGGGAGACTCCCTGCAGCTGCCAGTAACTGCTGCCCAATAAACTAGAATAATGATGGCTATGTGTACTTCATTTCCGATGTAATCACTCTGCGCTGCTCATGGTGGAGCGTGCGTCGGCGGGCTCCTGCATGTTAACGAAAGGTGCTTATGGAGTCATGGTGAAAGGCAAACACATGGGCACAGCAATCTGTCACTATGATCATGACGGATGCATGAATTGAGCTCACGATTTCCAGTTACCATCATCAGCTGGTCATGAGTAATGAGGATGTGTTTGTTGGGCTTGATCATCAGCGCCTCTGTATTAACACACCCCACAGGGGGAGTTGTCACGACTCGAGCTACAGGCACCAAAGCTTACTGGGCCAAGTGTTGTGTGCATATAACAAGGAAATAAAACTCACCCACTCACTAACCTTACTTTTCACATGGGTCTAATTGAGTGTAGCTTTGATGCTGGAGTGCAACTTTAAGTATTAGAAATATACTGGGAACCAAACTGAAGATAACATTCATATAAGAGATAAGAGATCTTTTTTGTCACTGCTTCACGAACAATGAAAAACAGTTTGGCAACTCTAATATGAATTATTGTAGACTATATATCAGACATGTTATACATACAGTGTATAGCTGACTTGAGCAGTCTATACTTGTTTTATTGGTGTGGTTAGTCCACAACACAAAGCAGGATGACTGCATAGAAAGTCAGCAAAACTATGGAAGGGGAAGCTAAAAGACGCAAACTTGCCAAGGGCAGTGTAGAATAAAGTGAAGCCCGTCCATGAGTTGAACATGTTTCAACTTGACCAAACATTTCACACAAACCCAGCAGCTGTGTGATTCAACTTCATGAAGAGGTAATCAAAATATAAAATGAAAAGAAACAAAAAAAAAAAGACTGGTAGAAAATGAGATTGATTCTGAGATCAATCAGATCTTGCAGGCAAACAAGGACTTCAAAACAGTCTAGGCGATTCAATTTGAACAATTTTGCATATTGCATAAGGTGGAAATTCTGTTTGCATTTATACTTTATACATTTTTTATTTGTTTAATTATTCTCAGGGATCCAAGACAGAAGTTTCAGTACACACGCACTAAAATGTTAAAGTAAGAAAAACCTGCACTTTATTTTAGAAAGCACAAGACTTGAGCCTCTGCATCTGCACCCTTCTTTATTCGACACTCGTGTCTCTTGTGACGGCTTCCTCATCCTCAGCGGACAAAAAATTCCATGCACCTGGTTTGCAGAACAAAGCTCCTGCCCTGTGAGACACCATGTGGATCCATGAAAGATGGAGAGCAGAGGACCTGGTCTGAACCCTGCAAATGAGGTCAGCTCCAGGTCAGGTGTGTGGTGTGTGCGTGTGCCTTATTATTTGTGTGCGAGGTGGAAGACTGAGATGGGAGATGAGTTTGTGAAGGTGAGCTGAGTCTTGAAAAAGTAACACATCAAAGTAGCTGCAGCCTGGGCTACAAATGGCTAAAAGCAGGATCAGACTGTAGCCTTTTATTGATCATTCAGTACTTCAGTGGAAATGGGTAAAGAAGACATGAAACGAGAATGGAGAGAGAGAAGACAGATGCGCTGTGTGAGTGGCATTAGTGGTTGTTTTTAAGTGTAAGAAGATATACAGAGCTAAAAAGGCAGATAACAATATGTGTAAATCCAAATAAGTAGAAACACAAATGTAACTGCTACAAATAAACCGTGTACCGTAACAAAAAAATGAACATGCTCTCAGATGATCTGGATATTCTAGCTGAGAACTGCTGTTGGAGCAGAATTAATAATGAAATTCTGAAATAATCATCACATGTCGTTACTTGAAATCTAATTTCACAAGACAACTGTGAAATATTAATAAAATGCAGGTATCACAAGGTGGATTTTGCAGAAATCTAATAATGTATCATTAAAAACAAGATGCAAGATGCTGCGAAAAGTGTGTTGAACAG
Organism: Ctenopoma kingsleyae; assembly: GCA_032353495.1. Classification (NCBI taxonomy): domain Eukaryota; kingdom Metazoa; phylum Chordata; class Actinopteri; order Anabantiformes; family Anabantidae; genus Ctenopoma; species Ctenopoma kingsleyae. The sequence goes on from JAUBNQ010000015.1 coordinate 12,170,530, forward strand.
TTGGTAACGAGAAAACACTCTTTCAAATACATTTTATCTATCAGCTCTTGAGTGGAGTTGGGCTTCATCTTTTCAGCCAGTGAAGCTTTGACTTTCTATATCCGATTTCAAAACAACATCTGGAGGGAGCGAGGGAGGCAGCTCAGCTTGAACCTGCCTTTCTCTCTTCGTCGTGTGCGCGTGCGCGTGTGTGTGCGTGTGTGTCAAGCAGTCACAAAGCCAACCAAATCCAAATCTTGCCCTTGTTAAAATCTCATACTTCTTTCTTTCTGCAATCCTCTCAAAGCTGTCTACCGCAGAGCAAAGTGCCTTGTTAGATCAGATCTGTTGCTAGCTCTCTTACAATATGCACAGCTCACAAAGTCTGGATTATACAATTACACTTTACATATTTGCATTTCAAAGCTTAAGTCCTTCTTCAAAGGACAAACGACATACAAGATACACATTCAGACTTATGTACATCTATGAACCTTAATCAGAAATGTAAACAACTGCTTATTAGTTTGTCACAAATTTGTATCCTTGAGCTAATCCTCTCCTCTCTCTGGTTCTTCTTTTCAGATTATTTACTGTGAGTTTGATCCTTCCCTCTCCTCTGCCGCCTCATTCATTCGTCTCATTTACTGTACAGCTGTAAAGCCAGCTTCCCCCATCAACGCTTTTGCTCCGGAGGAGACTCGCTCAGGTTGATTTGCTCGTTCCCTCACATTCTCGGGACCAATCAGCAAACAGCTGTCACTAGAAAAACCAATAACTCAGTTGTTACAGTATGACAGGAAGTTAGGTCTTCATTCTTTGTGACAACTATGTTTCTTTTATTGCTGCCTTGTTAGGAGAGAACTAGGACCAGTAACAAGTGGCAGTAACATGTCCGCATGTCATGAACTCTGAGTTACATCTTTGGTCACACAGATTTGGTAATGAATCACTGCCACCTTGACTGTTATGGCCACTATATCTTTTATCTAGGAGAAATGTGGCGAGTTCATGGAAATGAGGACGTTCTGCATGACTTCTAATGGCAAACAAACTAACTAACGTGCACTTGGGTGCAACAGCACCCTAATGGCAGTTTCCCTTGAGGGATGATGAAATAGCACCCCCGTGGAAACAGGCGCACAATTGCTAACAAAACGCTGAACAACAACTTTTAGTTTTACGTTACTTATGTGATGGACTATTTCTGACGAGAAGGAACATCCTGGAGATTTGGTGCCATAATGTTGCTGAGGATAATATGTGTAAATGAGCTGTTAGACAGAGTTTTTTGTTTTTTTTACATTTGGATAGAGCCAGGCTAGCAGTTTCACCTATTTCCATTCGAAGCTGACTGGATAGATATGACAGCATTTAACTGAATGTTGAGTGAAGCTGAAGTATTTGGTCTTGATGCATCCTATTGGGAAAGACATAAATACAAATCTAAGAAATGTCTGACATGTATTTACTTCTTCTACTTCTTTTGTACTTTGGGTATAATTACAACTGCTTCCATATTTTCTTTGGCTTTTTTGAGTTAGTGATAAAAAGGAGGGAAAAATATTGGAGATCAGAATGTCCTCAAGTGCACTCTCTGCTTTTTAAAAAGCTGCCAGTCAGACTTTCTGTTGCCTCCACATCTTCCCCTTCCTGTTTCTTCAAAACATCACTGCCTACACTTTTCTCCTCTGATGATTTGAATGGATTTTAAGGGCAATTGTGAAGCATAACCTTCGTTCTGACTTTTGCTTTTGACATTTAATTTAGCTTCCCTTTCAATACAGTTACGCTTGGGGAGAAAATGGCAACTCAAACATTTGGATTCTATTTAATTAAAATCATCAAACTGTCAAAAACACAATCAGGAAATTTGAAACAATTTCAGGATAATCTTTTGGATTAATTTTAATATTTCTGTGCCCCAACATTGCGTACTAACCCAGACTGTGAAGAAGCGCTGCCCTAGATGTGTCTCTCCTCCCCAGCTGTCATTTCTGTTATTTATCTCCCCCTGTTCTCTATCTGTCCATCTTGCCTACTCATAACTTATTCCATTATATCTCTCCCAGTCCTTCTCCCGCTAGCTCCCTGAACCACTGCCTCCCTTTCTGCTATCTCTGTCTCTCTTTCTTTTTTTTTTGTCAATTTCCCTTCCTTTAATCCCTCATCTTGGTGTTAGGATGTATGGTTTCTTGCCGTTTTCAGTTAAAGTCACAGACAGTGCCTCAGATACTGTATAACAACTGTGGCAGTGACCCTGCCTTGAGCGGAGGAATGTGATCACAGTCAGGCACATGTGGGTCAGGATTCTTGGTTATGTGTGTTCGTTATTCCATTTGGGCCATGCTGCCTGGGTGCATCACTTGGTTTGTTTGTTTATCATCATATGTCCCCTGCTGTCACGCCTCCTTGTCAACCCCCGAGGTTGCGTTCTGGGATCCTCTGGCAATGACTGTTCTGACTCCAGCAATCAGGCAGACATAACACCACAGCCCCACATAGTCATTCCCCATCTCCACATACAGTATGTACTCATCCCACAGGCAAGGGATTTGCAAGCTTATGCTGAATTTTGTATGTCTCCTTGCGTGTGTGTATGTTTGTGAATAGAGAGAATGAGGCCACCGGTGGGGTTGTATAGATTTCTTTTTCTATCACTGCAGATACTCTCCGGGGCTCAGGGGAGCACTGACCCTGGCAGTTTGCTGGCAAGCCAGGGTCCCCATTGATCACTCCTCACGCAGTAAACAAACAAAAGTCCGCCATCATCCCTCACAGCGTCTCTGAGGCGACGACAGACTCCAGGGCACAGGCGGGCAACACTGAGCCCATAATCCTGCATTACCCAGCTGAGGTTTGCTTTGTACTGATAAAACTTTACTACAATATATAAAATAAATCACATAAAGAATATTTATTAAACCTGAAGGCGTTATCAGCACACAGCACACCCGGCTTCAGCAAACCAATAGCGAGTTTTTTTTACAATAGATGAGAAAAATATTAGATTGGAAGAAGAGTAAGGAAGTTTATTTATTTATTTATTTATTTATATATTTTTAAAAGTCTGTTCAGTGAAGTTGATAATGTTAGATGACGCATCTAGAGTTGTGAGGTCTGTTTGCTTTCCATGGGTTGCATTGAATCGTGCTCGGTGCTAACAGGAAGGTTAAAGGTTGGATTTCATGCTTTGAACTCATTCGTCTGTTCCATCCACGATTTCAGCATGTCTGAATGATTTCTTTCTCCTGTATGGAGTATGATCAAACCCCTTGAATTCTAAGATTCCAGGAGGAGATTTGAGCTGTACACACTGACCTCACAGCTTCTCCTCTGGAGTTACCATTGCTCAAGAAACTGCCAGCCATTGATTCAAGCCTCCCACCTACAGGTGGGCAATCTCGTCCCTGAAGACACCACACTTTGTTCAACGCATAAATATTTATTTGTGTGAGCACAAAGGCAGAAGATCCAACACCGGCTCTGTATTCAGAACACTTCTATCCATAAGGGCGAATTAGCATTTAAGTTTCTTGAAACTTTTTCAAAGACTATAGAGGAACTACAAATAAACAAAGCACCCTTTATAATTAAACTCCAAAATAGCACTGTAATTAAAACCTATACTATCAGTTTTCCTTGACAACATGATACGAAGCTTTTATTTTATTAAACTAGACAATACAGGATCTGCATTCTCTTTGCGTAGTCCTATTTCTGCCCAGGAGAAAAATATACTTTCCTGATTGCAAATGAGGTGACAGTGTTCTTTGTATGCTCAATTGCTTTCTGGGTTGTTTTTTTCTCATCTCAGCGATGTCTCCCCGTGATCAAGACGAATCAGCCTTGCAGAGAGAGACCATCCGCTGTACCATTAACATTATCTGCACTCACTACTCTTTTACGTTTGACAACATAATTACATAAAGTAGAAGCCCTGTGCAATTAAAAGCCAGTGGCTGTTGACAGTGAGGGCTAGGGAACATGGCAGGGATGAGACAGGATCTCAACAAAGGTGTTCTCGGAGAAGAACTGTCTCAGGACTTTGATGGAGCTGACAGCAGTGCAGGTGGGATGGTGAAAACTGGGAATGCTTTAGCAGGGCTTGCAGGAATGACATGGTGGTCTAGATGCCCCTGAAATGACTCCTGCCATCATAAATCTCTTTTCATTAGCATGTGATGAGAGATGAGCCTGTAGGTATGAGGAAGAGATGGGCTCAGACGTAAAATCAGTTCTGGAGTTTGACCCAGGGTGCAGCTCTGGGAAGGTTAGCTTATTTGTGTAGAGTAATACAAATGTAGTACTGTCTCAATTACCAGCGCACTGATTTATGTGCCATATATTTCTTTCTGTCCTAAGAAGCTATGCCGCTGCTGCTAAGTCCTGTTTGGATTTATAATGTCTTAACAACTTAATTTGGTGTGAATATGGTGTATTAACTGTGGGGTAAAATAACCTCAACCACAAAGTAAAAACATACAGAGCAGGAAGTCAAACAGCCCTAAAATAATATGAGATGACTTCGCAGTTTTTAATTGACATTAAGATAGCATTAGTCTTTCCACTGAGGTCTGATTCTCTGTCTGCCTTATGAAAATGACTGTTGCCGTGTTTATTCTGGACAGATTGTCCATATTACCAGTCTGCATCTGGAAGAAAGTGGGGAGTGGTTTACAGGGAATTTTGGAAGTGCTTTCCTATTTGATGTGTTGATGAAATTACGTTTGAGATGCTGACAATACTGACTGTGTCCCATAGATGTTGGTCCTTCAGAGGGCCTGAAGGCCAGTCTGAAGGACTTGAGCCAGATGGTCAAGCCTAACAGAGACTTAAATTAATGATGCATTCAGGGATCTCTCATTAACTTGTAAATCTAAACATTTGCAGGGCTTTGACTTGGGAATTGTCCTCCAAAACTGATTTTGTGAGTTGATTAAGACTGCCTGAAACCTGCACTTCTTTAGCTGTTAAACAATTTCCCTTGTAATTATTTCAACATTAACTATAAATGGTAATGGTTTTTGTCCTGTTGTGATCACAATATGAAACTATAGGCTTTCCTGAGCTGTTGTGATGAAATCACAGTGTTGTTGATCTTTCACCTTTGGCCACCAAAATCTAATCAATTCATCCCTGAGTCCAGGTGGATGTTTGAATTTTGAAGAAATTCCCTCAAGGTGTTCCTAAGGTGTTAGGTTTACTAGGATGGGATGGATGCACAACCCAAAAACTGGTCATCTGGAACCTGCGATAAGGGTTGTTTTCATTAGTGGAGAACTACTGCCCAGCAACAAACAGCATTAACTAGTGAATATTGCTAGTGAACTGCTATAATAAATGCAGGACAATGAGGTTAACTCTACAAGTCAGATGACTTAGTTACGAGCTCATAGAAATGTCTCTCAGGTCAATTACTTGTGTGATTTAGATAACGACATGCATGCACCATACACTGAGGGACACACTCACACAGGTCTGCCTGGGAGCTCGTGTGCATGAATGCACAGCCAAAGGGAAATATCTGTCACCTGCAATGTGTATTAAGTCTGAATAATTGTCTTATGGTAATATGTGCAACCCTTCTGTGAATTCAACATAAATCAAAAATATAATTTTAACTTTTTAATGAAGAAAAATTACCAACCTGTGACTGCATAGCTTGTTAGACAAACAAAATGACTGGAGTCCCCATTGGGCAACATGGCTCCAACCTTTCCAAATGAGCTCTCCATCACATGTAATCAATAATTGTCAGCACTCGTTCCACTTGCACAGTGCAGCAGCTTTCAGCAGACTTTGCTTTGTTCTGCCAAGTCCACCACTGTCACAGCTACAGATTAATCAGGTGTTTTGTGCCAACTGTGTTACGCGTTTCAAATTATTTAAGTGCAAACTCTTGAGTATGTTATTCAGGTGGAGAGAAAATGAAACAAAGAAGAACTACCGGAAGCGTATGTGAGCAAAACACCAACAAACATCATCTCTAGCCATTCACACTAAGATCACAATAACACTGCCCTACTCTAAGGTAATGTAGTCGTAATATGATAATATCCTGTAGAACAATAATAGATGTACTTTTGATTTAGTTTTAAAAACAATATTTATTTACTTGAGTGCAGATCCGCTCTTTAACAATAATCCTGCATGAATCAACCAACCCCAAAATAATATAAATGACAGTATTTCACCCCCTTGAGCACTGGCAGGAAAGAATGTAATAGCAATTTCATTAGTGAGTTTGTTTATTGGCAGTTTCTGGAGAGATAGAATAGTTGCTTAATTATGAAAAAGCTGAAAATGGCAGTTTGGGTGTTAAAGCAGCTTAAGAAATAAAAAGGAAGGCAGTGGGGAATTAAAAAAAGAAGAGTTCTATATAGCAAGGTGCTAAAGCACATTGTGCTAAATCATCCTCATGTCAGTAGAGTAACTTTCTGTGCCTTTTATTCTATATTTACATAAATGTATGTTTTTTTTCTAAAGCTGTCATTCCTTTACAAACTCAGTACTTACTGCAGAATCGTGTAAACAAGACCACAGGTGTTGTATTTAAAAGCTGACTTTACAAACTAAAATCTCTCTTAGATCTACAAATTAGAAACTGTTCAGACGCATCAAATAGAAATTATTTTACTTTTTTTGTCTTACACAAAGCAACAGTGAAGGTGTCAGCAGCCAGGGTGAGCAAGAGTCCAGTCTGGAAGATGATGTGCACTGCTGCTTATGTGAAAATAGAAAGGTTTAGCTGTGTTGTGTGTGGTGATAAACACAGCTGCTGATGTAACCTGCTCCGCAGAGTTAATAGAAACTGTCTTAGAGGTGATTGTGGTCAAATGAGCAGTATTCAAAAGATTAATTGAAAATTATGAAATGTCAAACAGGAACAGGGATGTATACATAATGAGGTAAAGGGCATATTGTCTATGTTAAATTTGACCTGCACTCATTCTCCTCCATCTCATTTCACAGCTGTTTATGCAATGCTGTACCTGCTGAAAAGCAGTCGTCCTTTGTTTCATCCTTTATTAATTCAGGGAGGTTTTGCTGCAGGCGCGTTGCCATCACATTCCCACTGCAGTATTACCAGTCTAAGTTGCTGCTCATCGAGTGGCTCGACTGCATCACTTGGGGGTTAAAGGCCTTGATCAAGAGTACTCCTGCTGTAGTAGTGAAGGAGGGAAAAGTGCATCGGTCATGCTAACGTTTTAATCTGTGGATCAGTGCTTAGTTTATTAGTCTGATTAATAGGAAAAACATAAAATCCATCAGACAATATAGTAGTTAGGTTAAGTGGTGACTCTAATTTTGCCTACAGATGTGAATGTTAGTGTGTTTGGTTGTCTGTCTTTATATGTCAGCCCTGTGACTGGCGATCAGTCCAGGCTGTACACCACCTCTCACCTAGTGACAGTTGGGATGTGCTCTGTTAATAATGAATGGATGGATGGATATACAGTACATTTAGCAAGATGGCATGCTGATAATTACTCTTCAGCCGTCTTCAACACCATAGAGTTTCATTACTTCCTCTTGTACTGACAATGGGATCAGACCGCTGCATAAACTCTCCTCCAGCACATCCCAAAGATTCACCACTCTTTCACACTTTGAGCCTGATGAATCCTGTCATCTTGGAATATGCCGATCCCAGCCTTTCATTGATGGAAAAACCTGGTCATTCAGAACATCCAAATAGTCAGCTGACCTTACGCTGTTGCCAACTGAAACAAATTAATCAGTGCAGTAATCATCCAATGCAAGACCTCTTTGCTTAGTGAAATCCAGGTGGTGACTTTTTTGTGGAGTATTACCTCCATGAACAAAAGCAGTGCAGCCAAGTTTAACCGCCACTGCTTTCATGGTTTCCATCTGACTCATCATCTGAAGGCCACCTGTTCCCTCTCCTAAGCTGATGCTTTTCTGTCAGCAACATCTTTTGTCTGTACTTGCAGTGACCTTTGAAAGTCATAGCATTATATGTATTGTAATTGTGTGAGTGTTATTTGTATTTGCACCATTTTCTCACGCATTTTTAAAAAAAATATTAAGCTAAAGATTTACACTTCACAAGATAAAAAATGTATAATAATGTAATAGTTTTAATTTAGGCCTGCATGAGTTAGCTGATGTTAACTGATCTGTTTGGAAATAGTAGAATGCTTGTAGTAGATACTGACCAAACTGAGTATTTATTTTTTCATTCAGCCTGAAATTACCTGGTTGCTTGAGGAATTAAAGCAACTTAAATAAATAATGACATTGATTTAGTAAGATATGGCATTTCTATGTCACATCTTGGAAATGCAGGGAGTAAACTGTGGTAGTTTTTCAACATGAAAATATCAGCCAATTATTTTCTACAATTGGCACCAGAGTTTTGGTCCTGTCTGAAGACTCTATCTCCCCATTCACTCATTTAAAGTTCTATTTTTAACAGGCACAGCCTCCCCCTGTCTTCACTTGCTTATGTTACTTCATCTTAAAGCGCAGAGTGGTGATCAACAATAAGAGGTTGAAGCCAGTTTCCATTTCCGTCGAAGGAGCAACTGACCTTTGAAGTGAGGAAAGGGAAGTGATATATATCTTTCTGCTTCAGACTCAAATTAAAAGGCGCATGTTGACATCTTCTGCCTTCATAGGCATCTGTGCTATCCCATTTGTCTGCACTATGAGGAGGTCTCAGTGTAATTTGTTTGTATATGATCATGGGAAATAGTGCTTGAAGAGGTGATGGTTCTAGCAATAAATGTGGCACACAAGTCATATGGGCAGGGAGGGCTACATGATGACTATAGGGGCTTGAGACTATAAGGTCTAATCTGCACATGTGGCACGTAGGAAAGAAGGTAAATTGCCTACTAATGATAAAAAACACCAAGGAATACTGTACGTTGTTCTCAGGGGTCAGAAATGTGCATGGCTCTGACACTTTCCCATCACTGTCAATATTTATGTATAAATAAGGATGCATCTGCCAGTAAATTACCCTTAGAACACTTTTCTATTTTGCACTAGCTTCCCAAAGATCCCCAGGATAAGTAGGCATTAAAGCCATGCGGAAAAATGTGAAAAAATAGAAACCTATGTGTTCTGTTTTAGACTTGTATAGATAACAGCCAGATGGCAGGACCACAAGGAATTAATGTGAAGTTATTTTAGAAACAAATAATCTTAGAGGAGAAGTATGGTTGGGAAAAGAGTGTCTCATCCCTTCTGTTGGTGTCACTCTCAGCGGGTGAGTTGCACCAAAGTGAGTGAAAGTTAGGAAATCAGTAAAGCGTGTGCAAGATGGAGACAAAACAGAGTGAAGAAATCATTTCAAGTGTCTTTTTAAATAAAAGGTCAGCAGTACTGCTGCATAGGCTATTATGAGTATTATGAACTTCTGTCATACCCAATTAATTTCTGTAGTTTCTGAATACATCAATATAGGAAATGTAACTGAGGATCTTGGTCTTTAGTTTTTAGAAGTTCCATTTGTTGAAAGTTTCTCAGATCTTTCATCAGCCTTAAAAGAGATTCTTCTGATCATCAATCTCAGTCACTTTGATTAAACGAGATGTTAAATTGACTTATCATTTCTGCTTGTTCTATCTTATTTTATTACTCTGGACTAATGTTCCCTGGCCGCGGATATCCTGTGAGACTGAATTAGTTACAATATCAAACAGTAAATGATGTGCAAATGGTTCTTCAATCGTTTATGTTATGGAAACAGATTAAAAGACTTTTCTACATTAGGTCTTCATCATTCTGCAGTGACACAGTTTACCAGGTGATATATATAAATATACTTTCAGCCCCCCATGTGACCAGAAAGTCAGGTGTCCTCAATCTAAGCAATCAGTGGAGTTAATAGCTGTGCCCCAGTTTGACTCTACATACTATTTCAAAGATTCTTTTGAGTATGCCATGTGTTTACACTTCAACCGGGTCAAAATTATGTATAATCAAAAAAGCCAGCATGCATTCTAAAATGCTTGATGTTTAAGTGTGGTGTTGAATATTCTCCTACAATTCAATGCACCACAGACGAAACAGGAGCTACTCACAGCGACACAGCATGAAAACAAATTGAGGAAGGTGATGAGTCAACTCGAGGAACATCCTGGAGATCAAATATTCGTAATAGGTCATAAAAAGTATGAAATATTTGGAGACAACGAAGCTGAAGTGTGACTTAGCTGCATGAATTGCATGACATTCTTGTAAGTCAGCTGTAACATGGCATGTTATCCAGTTAGCATGAAATAAGGGCACAGTAAATGCCCCACACTACACACAATGGATTTGCACAGAAAACAACAGTAGTGTCAATATAAAAACATATTAACACCAGTAAGTCAAAGTCTTTGCTACCAGTGGCAAATACAAGTGAATTAACATCACACCTTTTTATACTACATAATAAAATGCCAAAGAAACACTTGCCAGTCAGGTATTAGTACAGGAGATCTTTTCACAAATGCATGTTTTCACCTTGAGAAAAGTGCTTCATTGCATCTTTACACAAAGTACTTTAGCAGTTTTTGTAAGAGAAACTCGTATCTTTAAATTGAATTTTAATCTGAGCAATGCCGCTGAAAGTGCACCTGCAGTGCCGCAGCTGAAGAGTATTTAAAGTGAACAAACACCTTCTCAGAAATCTACATCCAATTTGCATATGATCCATTAAAAAGTGATTAGCAGTATTGTAATCCATCAGTCCTTCACTAGTAACACTCAGCACCACTAAGCCTCAGTGGTGATAAAAAGAACAAAATACTACAAAACAATGGGATTAAAAAATGGGAATTATTTTACAAAACAACAACTGCATGCACAGTGGTGTCTGAACTAAAAACAATTGTGAAATATTGCCTTCCAACAGCCTGAACCAACACAATTATTCTGCTGGAATCACACCAAACCTGAGGCTCCATGTGAAGCAGATGTGTTATGAAACAGCTGACTTGGCTTTAATTGCCAAGCGAAACATTTAATTTCTCCCCCGCAGACAACCTTTTTCCATTAGCTTAGCTTGCTGCCTACAACAAAAGAACCTTTACATATCTGACTGTACTGCTTTTTTTTCTTGTTCCTCAACATCCATTACAGTAAAAGACGGAGATAAAGGCAAACGCGGAGTTAGGATGCAGCATTGATATTCATAAGATGTACAGGACTAGACTAAGGTATTGAAGAGGTTAATAGAGTGCTCATAATCTATTCTTCTCAAAAGATTGCTTTGTCCAAGCCTGGAGGAAAAGCTCAACTAAAAGAACAAAAAGGTATAAATTAAGGTATAAACATATTTGCACCTCTGTCATTTTGGTCATAGACCACTAGAGCGAGTAAATACTTTACTTCCATCTTTTAATTTCTACACCTCAAGTCTCTGCCGTCATTTGGGCTCGAGACTGTAATTTTAGCCCACCATTCGGTAGCCTGCTATGGCAGCCCGTGATACGTCTCCATTGTGGTTCCCTCTAATTCAACTGGCAAGTAAAAAAAAAGAGAAGAAGAAACAAGCAAACAAGCATAATCAGCTCCCCTGAGAAGATGCTGCTGATGGGTTAAACAAGTGGCCTGGCTGCCAGCAGCCATTAGCCACTGCAGCTATAGCGCCAGCCCTGACAGAGCATGGGGATGTTTAGGACTCAGAGATAATTTGAAAAAAGCCCTATAATTGGCTGCGATCTGTCTGACAGCTTTGAGTGGAAGTCCCCGGGGTCTCTACATCGATGAATCTTCCTGATTTGAGAATGAAATCTCGCAAACTTCTGCCTGCAAAATTGAGTCTATTCAGAAACCTAACAGTACCTCCTGGAAGTTGCTTAATCCTCAAGTCCTTTAAATTTAGGAGATACTGTGAATCTGCTGATGTGTGCTGAGAAGGATTAGGTAGAGTGTGATGGTTCAACAGATAGAAGCATAATATAGAAAGTGGTTTATAATAATATATTAGAAATACATTTAGTTTTAAACAAATCACCAATCTGTCCCAAATGGCAATCAGGTGTTTCAGCTGCTTGAAGCTGAAACAAACCAGCCTGTAGAATGTGTCATCCAAACGTGCAAAGGCAAAGGTACAGTATTTATACCTGTTCAAAGTGGTCAGACTTATAGGCAGGGCAGATCTCTTCTAGCATGGAGTATGGTGAGATGCAGAGGACAGATTTTTCTTTCAGTCTTTCCTTAATAATATTTCGCTGTGCACACACTACGCAAAAGTGAAAAGTGTTTGTATGAAGAATGCGTGGCCAATTGCCACTGCAGAAAGTGCCACAGGGTTAAGCTGGCATGTTCGCTGGTAGGCGCGGGGTGACGGTGCAGATGTCCACACATGCACATATGCAAAACCACATTTGCTGTGGAAAGGTGTGAAACAGTGAAATTTAGAAGTTGCAAGATCGGAAACTCATGAACAGTCCACAAATCTTTATCTTTAATGAGATGGTGTCACTGGAGCAGAGCATGATCACATAAACAAATAAATGGGAGGCCTGTGACAAGGCAGACTGTCGACTTCTTGCCAGATGATGAAGCACGCTCCCACCACCGCGCTCTACTCTGCCTCTGGACTCTTTGCAACTGACACCTCGGCCTCGCCAAGCAATAATAATTGTACATTTTATTAACAGAATAACCATGATAAACAGCACTCCACTGATCCTTTAATGATTTGATCAATGCTGTGACATACAGCCTGTCTGAGACCGCCAGGAGAATTCACTGCTATCTTTGGTCTGAATAAGATGAATGCATAAAACTCCACACGCATACATACTGTATGTGCACTGATCAAGCTGTTTATTTCACTCATGAGGCCAGAGTTTAAAGCTTTACAATTTTTTTTGTAAGATAACTCTCGATGGTGTTGTCTATGTGTTGATTTTTCATTAAAAATCCAGAGTGGGATTGTATTTTGTTCGTTAGTGCACCAATGCAGGAGTCTGCCACTGAGCCGTTGTTTAAAGGAGTGTATCAGTGTCTGAAGGACATTAATGTGCTTACTGCGCTGCTCTTAATGAGGCAGCACTCACAGTCACTGAGGCCACATTGGTCCTTGATGATAAAGCTCCTCAAACTTCTTTCTGTCACGGCCTTAAGAGTCCTCTCTCTCAGTTACTATGAGTATCTCCTTCTTTTTACAGTAACCGCTTTGTGCTTTATTCACATGATGAAGACCACAAACATCAGAAACTCCCATTAAATTAGTAGGGAGGAGTATGTGTGGCTGTTAATTAGAGGCTGTTTCCCTCTTATTCAGTGCTCACTCACTCCTACGAAGACAGAGGAGAGGATGTGCATGTGCTGTCACTGAACGGCAGGAAGAGAGATGGTCATAATGCATGGCAGTATGGCAGCTGCTGACATTAGTCAAAAGGGGCCACACAAGTGGAGACATCAGCCCTGACACAATAGAGTTGGTCTTAGCCTCAAGTTCTACTAGTACTATTAGTCACTCGGTTCCCTCCATCACTCTACCACAGACAGACAAACAGCACCTTGAGAAAATAAATGAATCGATAGGAAAAACAAAGATTTCACAGCACCACAGGCTACAAAGCTGCTCTCACTCAATCTGAGTACTCAGTAGGTACGGTGTCCTCATTCACCGTCACTAAGAGAAATTGCTTAGAAAAGTCCTTCTTAAGTTTTTGTGAAAGAATATAGTGCAGTTAGGAACAGTTGTAAAACACTGAAAGTTTTTAATGTTAACCGATTTAATCATGGATTGATACTGTTTGCACTTTGCCATCAAAATGTCACAACAGAAACCAATATTTGGACCTTTTGATTTGACTCGGCCACTTTAACTTGATTTTTTAAAAACTTTTTTAATCTAATTTGAAGCCAGGACAGTCCATCATTTCCTGTATTCACTGCACCTTCTTCGATGCCTCTCAGGACAATAGTTTGCTCACATTCGTTATACTATTACCCTTAAACACTTCCGGCTCATTCTACTATGTTAGTGAAAAGCTAATTCATATAGTAAGTAAACCACTGTCTTGAGGAGTGGGCTGACTTCATATTTAACGAAATCCACTGATTGGAAAAAAACTTCTTGCTCTACTGTCTGGTTTACATGGATCTTGTAGAAAAATATTAATGAGGACTAAAACTTTCACCTCAACAAAATGAAATAAGTGAACAAAGTATATCTAATTGCACTTTTCACCAACCTATTGATCATAATATTAACCTGCAGCATAGTGCAGATTGTCTTGTACTTACGAATTGATTACAGGTTCTGAACAGGCAGCCCAAAGGTTTCAGAGGCGTATGATTACCTGCAACACATTCTTCATGACTGTGGAGGGTGTGAGCTGAATATGGAATCAGAACAATTGACTGGGAATTAGTTATGTTGAGTAAAAATGCATATGATTTAATATACAGTATGTCATCTCTTTATTTGTTGTCTGTTTTGTATTGTGTTCCCTTCTAAATGTGTTTAGTTTTATTTTTTGACTATTTTTTTAATCAATTTTTTATTTATTCTTCTATAAATTTTGTAGGCATATGTCTTTATGTTTGGTAGCCTGCACATAAATCACCTTGATAGAAACCATATCATTGTTTATAACATCACATGGGACCTACTGGCGCCAAGATGGGCACCTGTTTGTTAAACCACCATCTGGCTCTGCGGAGAATTTGAAAATAGAGTTATGTGGACAACAGGAAACAGAACGTCAAAATACAGTGCAGGAGTGGTGTCTCCAGACAAATTACCCAGCCTGTCCATGCACTCAGGAGCCCGCATAACTGTGGCCTGCAGCCATGCTGCATTCAACATGCTCAGCTGTCACAGCAGTAATAATGAATCCGCTTTTATTTCCAATTAAAATGTTCCTAATGGCATTGTGGTAGCATCGATTTCTCTGCAACTGACTGTTCAGCTGAGAAAATGTACACTGGGGCATCTTAAGGGATTTGGATTCAACTCATCGCACATTGGCTCCAAGTACAAAGAGGGACTGATAAATAAACAGCCTGTAAGAGATGTATACTTATGCGCCTCACGTGTATATGAGCATGTCAGAGTGAAGCGGCCTGCTTTTAAATGTTTGCTACTGCCTCCTATACCTGCTCTGTGAACACTGATAATGATGTAAATCTCCAGCTCAGTGTGCTCTCATCTCTCTGACTCTTGTTTTCCTGTGCTATGGAGATACACAGGAAAGATCTCACCGTTAAGACTCCTATTGCTTGACAGCTACTCGCGAACATTCAAAATGCAAAAAAGATTTTTCTTGATTTAAAGACAACCTCTATATTCAATCTGATCCTGTCGCCCGTCAGTCTCATGTCATTCTCCAAGAAAGGTAATACATGAATATGTACTACATGAGAACACAGCGCATACACTCTCATAACACCTGCAGACATCCGCAACTTAATATCCAAATGTCTAATGTTGCAAGTGTTTCGACTGACATGATAGTGAGCAGAGTGTTTCAGCTGAGTGTTGCTGATACAAGATATGATTATATTATATCAGCAACAGCCGGCTCATGGAAATTCACTTTTAATGATGACTAATATAGTTAATCTAATTAAATTTTTTTAGTGTTAGTTGAGTGAGTTGCTAAAAAAAACGTTAGAGTTACAAGACGTTCAGACATTTTGGCAGAGAATAAAGAAAAATATCTGGGAACACTTTATTGATACAGTATGTTCAGTATCAACCTATTTGTGGCCTGCTTTTTATGTTGTCAGCATATCATTATTATAATATATTATAATAATATATAGAAAACGTACAGAACAAAATGGTTGCAATAACATTCCCTAAAAAGGGATTATTTAGGAGACAGGTCCATGTTACTACTATTATTACTAACTTTGAGCAATGCATACCGCTGATGAGAAAGTACCCTATGAATGGATAGTGAGCCATGACTTGGTCATTACCTTAAATGTCCTATTTAAAGTATCTCTATAGCTACACTACTCTTTTTAGAACAATATACTGTGGACACGATGATATAAATTCAAATGTTAAATCTAAATAGACATTTTTTTTAATGGTTGATTGCATGGTTGGCATACCTTCAGGTGACACGGCTGCTGAACTACAACTAGTCAAATAAGTTGTAGATTTGTTGAAAATCACTCAGTGTGCTCACATGACATAATGCACAGTCAATAATAGATTAGAGAGAAAAGGGGAGAGATACCCAAAAGGCAATCAGGAGTCCATATTAATTTTGCTAATGACTTGGATTTGCTACTTCATTAACCACCATTTTGAGCTGGTTGATCACAAGGGTACCTCCACATAAAGTCTCCTTAGCAACTGTGCGGAAGAAAACAGATGAAACACAAATAAAGTGTGTGTGTGTGTGTCTTTATGCATGCATGTATGTGGGCACAATACATGCACACATAGGGATGTGCTAATTACTTCATCTGGTAATTACTGTAGAGACACTCAGCAATCAATTAGGTGTTATCTGTGGGAGAGAATGGTACTGTATGTATTTCAATTGAAATGGCTCCATACAGTGCTGTGCTGTTTTTAAATGATGATTTAAGACATTAAGGGATAAAATCTGTACAAACATGTCTGGCCTTATGTGAACAGCACTGGGTTCAGACGGTGTATTTCAACTGTCTGATCAATCATCATCATTTATGTTCTTTTCTATCTACATAAATACATTGGCTGGATAATTATCTGTGGAAACATTTTCGGCACATTCAGGAGATAATTTCCCACAGTTTTTTTTTTTTTTTTAAACAGCAGGTGGGAGCAGAGTTCAACTGAACTTCTATACAGCTCCTCATTACGCTCAACTTTTCTTGTCAGAGATGTGATGAAACCCCAGGAAGGTTGTAATTTTTGAGACATTCACGCCACCGATCTGCACAGTACATGACCACTGCGCCACAGAGAGTGTAAACATGATACTAAACTAATGATCATAAGCAGGATTAGTGCCTTCATGAAAGCCCAGGAATTGTCCAGGGAGACTTTACAGCCTGGGGAAAAGCAGTTCACTGACTAAATGAAAATGTGTTGCCAGAGTTTCATTTCACATCATCATCCTGAATCATAGACTTTCTTTTACAGAGACTGGTATCATTTCATGGCTCAACAAAGACAAAGACAAAAATTGAGTCTTTTTTTTTTCATTCCAACAATGTCACTATCAGCCGTGAGCTTTTCCCTGGTCGTTCACCTTGAAAGTAATTTAAATAAGCACAAATAAGATGGTAAGGCTGATGCTAGGGAGAACAGGCTGTCACAACGAGACCAAGTCATTTTATCTTGATGTTTTCTCACACTGCAATAATTGATTTGTCTTTGTTCTCAGGCGTGAGTATACAAACCGAGCCAGAGAGGCGTGTGTCTGTCTGATTAACAGAAGCATTCACCGAGCACTTCACAGACCTGTTTTTTGCTGTGCCTCAGTCTGCAGCTTCCCTCTGGATGTGTTTGACAGGGCCTGATGCAACTCCTCCCCACATGCTACAGCTCAGTTGCATTTTTCTGCTGATTCCTCCTACTCGCCTCTACCCCACGGACAGTGTTCAAAGCTAAATAACTAGCCAGTATTTTTAATTCTAGTTGAGATCCCAAGTTTTCAAAAAATTCCAAATGTGTCAGGTTGAATTAAGAGGAAATATGTATGTATGAAGTGACTCCCGAGACATCTATAATTTTCCATTCACATACAGCGGTGTAGCCATAAAAAGTGTATGAGTGCTGAGGGCATGATGCTGCTGTCATCATGTTTCACTGTAGGGATGGTATTAGTCAGGGGAAGAGGAGTTCTGGCCAGAAAGTTGAATTTTATCTCAGACCAGTCTTTTCTCAAACCAGATAACCTTGTTCCTCACGCTCTCAGAGTGCTTTAAATGTAATTTAGCAAACTCAGAAAAAAAAAAAAAGGTTGTCATATGCTTTTTACTTCAAGTGGCTTCTGCCTTGTCACTCAATCATAAAGGCCTGATTGATGCAGTGCTGCTAACGTGGTCGTCCTTCTGGCAGGTTCTCCCATCTTTTCAGAGAACATCTGAAGTTCTGTTAAGAGTCCTCATTGGATTTTGGTCACTTCTCTGACCAAGACATATGTTGTCTGGTTATTCAGTTCGCTAGAAAGTGAAATGCAGGAAGAACACTGGTGCAAGACAGCGTCTTTCTTTCCACATGTAGGTCTTTGAGCCCAGGTCCTAGTTGGAATGAATTGATGCATTTCTATTAGCTGCCTCATTAGTTAAAATCCATTTCGAGTGGAAAACTTAAATGTAGTTTACAGAGGGAAAGAAAATCCGAAAAATGTTGCATCATACCTTGAAATGAAGTTTTCTCAACATTGATCTAGCTTCTGTATAGTTCAACTGGTGAACTCCAAGGCCCCCTCGTACAGAGCTTGGCCTTTACAGGTGCCAACAAGAAACAGTAAAGCTAGCTTGGGGTAATTAAAAGATAGTTTTGGTGACTTTTGTTTATGAAACTACATTTTTTTTTGACA
The DNA here is from genome assembly GCA_032353495.1 of Ctenopoma kingsleyae. Lineage (NCBI taxonomy): Eukaryota > Metazoa > Chordata > Actinopteri > Anabantiformes > Anabantidae > Ctenopoma > Ctenopoma kingsleyae. Next base: position 12,188,988 of record JAUBNQ010000015.1, read on the forward strand.
GTGCACTCTTTCAGATCATGAGACATAAGTTATAGTTGTGATGCAATGCTCACACAAAATAAACTGAAACTATGACAGTGCTATTATTTCGTGTGGATAGCGGTGCAGTTTCCCCATTAGAAGTGACAGCCCCATTAGAGTACAGAGCTTATTTGAATCCAGACATTAACACAAATCTAGTGGGAGTCAAAGTCAGTCTGACTCCTAATGGATCTGCTTGGGGCGGTATATTGGTATGACAACAAAGATTATATTCTATGTTTTTTTTTTAATGTTTGCTAAAGTTCAGAAATAATGATTAGACCGCCCGAGGCTAAGAGAATACCAAAGGTAAAATTTGTCAAACAACATGAAGTCCCTAGAAAATTACTTCAGTTACTCATCTGATATTATGGTACTGGTGAAATGTTATGAGTTATCTTCGTACATTAAAAAGACTAGATTATAAGAAACATTTATACAAGTGCCAAATTCTGAGTAAATTAAGGCATTTGTCAGTCGAAGTTGACGTCAAATGACTGCGGAGTATTTCTCAAAAAGATGTATTATTTCACCAATGGTAATACAACTCTCACTTTACCACCATACACAATTATAACAGTTTAAACATTAAGACATTTTAGAATCTGATAATGGCAGCAATAGTTTAATAACAAATTGACTATGGGGGCTAAAATGTAAGTGTATGTTTAAAGAGGCACTACACATTAAGATTCCACTGGACTTTTACATCCAAAGTATAAAAATAATAATATGACGAGGAGCAGATAAATGGTTGCATGTGCATCGTGGCAGCAGTTTTGTACAGTGGTGGTGCTTAACAACCAAACCATAGACTGTATATATGAGTATATCAGGTAATGGCAGAAGGCTACCATTGATAATTTAACATGATATTCTAGAGAAATTAGTTGCTAGTGACCATTTTAGAATCGACTTACCACCAAAAAATTATAACTGTTACGGTCATCACACACACATGTAAAATGAGGTCTATTATCTCATGGCTTAAGAGGGGCCAGAAGATTCAGCTAACTATGAACAGGGGTGTAGTATAGAAACAAAATCAGAATGACAGAAAAATTTTGTACATATTTTTATTTGTTTTACAGACTTTTTGTCACAACAAAGTCAGCAAGAGCATCTTTTTTGTCCATTGCGCTGTAGTAATTCGTTTGAAAGCAACCAAGAAGGGACAGCAACCGTTTCATAGCGTAAAAGCAGAGGCAGTTTTGACAAGCAGCAAAACAGGCAGGGCTTCTAACCAAATCCAAGGCAAGGGAAATACTAACAGCCCCCACTTTCAGCTCTAAACCTCCATTTACCCATCCCTCGGAGCCCCCAAAGCCCATCAATGACAAAATACACAAGAGACTGCAACAAGAAGGGAACTTTTGCTCTGAACCAGGGTAGACAAAATGAACAAAATTCTAAAATTCCTCGTCCTCTTATGTGCTGTTAGCATTGCTTCAAATGGGTTTCAGGAACAGATTTTAAAATTGCAACATTCAAGTCTTTCTAGTTAGCCAGCATGGTGATTGGTCAACAAATACAGAATCTTGTTTGCATTACCAACATAAAATTTGTCAAAAACACCGTTTGATATGCAGGTGACACAGGGCCAAGTAGAAGACCTCTGGAACTCTTAACCAACATTTGCTAAATTTTTAAAATTTTCAAGATTGGTCTAGAGGACCATTTGGTCTATTTAAAAAAAAAAATGACAGTAGAGGAAGAGGCCACACATAATGAAAAATTAAATGAAACTTTACAACTTCTCTTTTTTACCTATTTAGTATAATACAGTGCAATTACTGTTCATGAGATTAAGCCCTGGTCACACAATACTTATATTGAAGTTGTAAAAAATATCGACACACTATTGATCTATTACAGTTTCAAATAGATAACGAAATATGAGAGATGTGTATGTAAGTGCTAAGCTTTGAGTTTGCGTCATAGTCTTGTTTTCTAGTCTGCAGTGTTTTAGGATTCACGTGTGAGGGTGCTCCCCCAGTGTTTGGTCCCTAAGGGAGACATAATTGACAGGTCATTCTGTTAAATGGCTGCAAACAGAGGCCAGAAGAAGAGAAAATCCTATCCCAAAAACTCAGGGAAAAAAACAAAACAAAAAAAAAAACAACAGGGTAAAGGAAAATCACCAGACAGACAAAATGACCCTCCAACAAACAGACAAAAGCAGTGTTAAGACAGAGGTTGATCAGGGTAAAAGGGATGAGCCCATCTTCTGTCAGGGGACCACTGCATCCATCTGTCTGTCCGTTCACCCACCTGTCCAGCCACCTCACACACTGTGGTGTCTATTTGAGCAGAGCCTTTACAGCCTCGCTCTGGGCAGCTTCAAAGGGACTGATGCCGTCCGGTCCTTTCTGGTCTTTGTCAGCGCCCTGCGGAGGAGAGGAGACATGAATATTAAATATGCTTAGTAGGTGCATCAAGATTTACATCTGGTCAGGGGGTAAGGTGAGCAGCAGACACCTGAATCTATAGCTCATATGCCCATTTGTAATCAAATGCCTCCATGCAGCAAGGATCCACAGTACTAAACATAATTTTTGTGTATTACTGTTTATGTTTCCAGCAAATCTGAAAAGAACAGATGACAACTGACAGAACTGTCCAAGATGAATTTCATACAGTACTTGCAGCAGCTGTTAAGATTGCAACACGAGCTCCTTGGACATTTAAAAGCACTGCTAATCAAGCAAGACATTTTTAGACCAAAGGATAATGACCAGACGCCACAGGCAGGAAAAACTCAAACCAAACTTTGGGATCTATAATAATGCAAATAACTGACAATGCAGATTTAGTACATAACCTTAAAGCATAGGTTCACAATTTTTAATGTCATTTTTAATAATAATAATAATAGCCAGTTGCTCTTATGTACTGTAATCATTCGTCCTGTTCATACTGCCCATGAATTGGCACTTTTCTAAAGCCTTTCAAAGGATGTGACGAAGGCCAAAATCCACAATCCTTGGTCTGAGCAAAATTTTATTTAAAAGGTAACAAAAAACTTCAACAGTTTGTGTTAATCAAATCGAGTAGATATTAAGTCTTTTTATCCCATCTTTGTGTTTGTGTGTGTGCTTTGTGCTTGGATAACGTTTCAGTATCAAAAAGGGACATTTGTAATAAAATATACAGTTTATATAAATTAATATCATTTGTCTCAAAGTGTCACTGGACAAGACACTGAACCCCCAAACCCTTGGCGTCTCAAAGGAGGCTGCCTGTCCACAAGAATTTCCACAAGGGAATTAGTAAAGTATCAATTACTATTATCAAAAAGGAATAAGAGGGATAATAAATATTTACATTTATTTGATGTAAAAAAATATGTTTTTAAACATATACAAACAAAAGATAAAAATCACCAGCTCATCAAACTGGGTTTGATGCAGACATCTTGCCAAATCTGAGTTAATATCAAGGAATATTTGCATAAAATTGAGGATTTCTCAACTTTCTCATAGTGCAGCTGGGCGTTAACTCCATGGGAGGGCAGCCAGATCTCTTTAAAAATGAATAGCAACAGGCCCTGGCTCAGCCTTTTGATTCTGTATGTGTGAATGAACAGGCTGTACTGGATATGTTTGTAGCACAAAAAACACAAATATCCAGTAGTCACACATTGATGTCACTGAACTTTTATTTGCATCTCGATTAAACTGAATTATATAAAGAAAAAAATATATCACCTATGATCTATTCCAGCTATGATCAAACATTACTGCTTTAACTCAAAAATAATCTTTTGGTACATGTTGCAATTAACTTTTGTTTTCACATGTAAAAGCAGGTACTTTTCATATTAGAGGTCATTATGCTCAATTAAGATTTTTAAAACACTCAGATTTTATTTTATTTATTTTTTTATTGATGGTCCATATTCATTTTTTGTATCCAGATCTGGTGTGAACAGTGCTGCACAGTCCTAAACTGCCATGCATGTGCAAATTAAGCTGAAATGTGAGCCAGTTGTGTACAACAACATCATTCATCTCATTTGTGTGACAGTCAAATTGTTCAACTACCTCATAAATTGCTCAGTTACACACAGTATACAAGTACACAGGTAGGCCAGTTTGGATTTGGATTTGTAATTCAGTCACTTCAGCATTTGTGTGTTAAAAGTAGCCTCAAGGTTTGGACTTCTAATACAAAATGCATACAGTATGAGATTTTCATGGTTTCACTGTATCACAGTATACAGTATTACACAATAATAATTATTATAATAATAAAGCCATAGCATTGAAGTGAAGTAACAGTATGTAAGTATTATCACAATACCGTAATGTACTTCAAGACTTAAAAGTAAACTTTTCAGTGCAGTTTACTGGTTTGTTTTAGTTACTGGCTTGTAAAAAGTCTGAACATAGTGAGAGATGCCATGACAAGTTCTCTTTAACGAATATTTTAAAAAAGCTGCCAATTTGACTGCGCGTGCGTGACACTGCAGACTGATCCTTTCTGTATGTTTCACTCAGACACACTTATTACAGCCAAAGTGATAAATTATTTCAATAGCGCATTTTATGATCAGCGTTTAAATGTTTACACATCTTTCCATTGTTGATTAAAATTATAAGCTGGACTGGACACATTCTTTAGATGTTTTATATGTTGTCGTTTGTGACTTCCTTGCATCCACATTTTTTGCAAACTAGATATCTCTAGATATACCTCACATTTACTTCTGGGGTATCCAAAAATCCTTTGTTCCTGATTTTTTATTTCTGTTTCAGGAGCTGGAGACTGGAATCAGCATCACTTCTCTGGACTTTCCTCTGCTTTTGCATATGTGTGTGACACCCAGTGCAGAGTCTGATAGGCACATGCAGGTTGGATTCAGTTGGATTTTTATACTGGTAATAAGCAAATGTACACAATATGATGACCATCAAGTTATATACCATGGTATACTGTGAAAGTGGGATATTGCTGCAACCTTAGTTGTTTAATTATTTCAAAAAGACTTGTCAAGTGGCTGAGTGGAATTAGAAAAGGTTACCTGTAGAGAGGCTGGCCAGGAGATAATGGCAAGGTCTCTAAATTATCCAGGACTCTGGACTCTAGTCCTTCCAACTGAAATGCAGACTGCAGAGTTCCTAAAAAACTCTGGGAAATCCTGGGCTATGTTTGTGGTGGTGAGCTATGTGCCATGAACAGCCAGCAGTGCTAATGAGAGTGCTTGGGATGTAAACCAGTATCTCTCCTTGCTTCCAAAAAATGACCTTAGACCACAGAAAGAACAGTTAAAGGTATGTTACAAATTCAAAACTTATGTCACTTTTATTTTCTTCCAACCCTTTCACTAACCACTTGCCTGTAAGACTATCTTTATCCAGACAGCATATACAGAACAAAGTCAGACACCGAGCCACAAATCCATTTGAGCTCTGAGGAATAACAGAATGAATGTGAAAGAGATGGGAGTGGACACAATCATTTGGATTACTAAAAAAAGAAAACAAACTGAAAAAGGGAAAGAATGAGACAGGCAATGTGGTGAATGCACATTTAGTGACAACAGATTTAATGGGCAAAGAAGGAGTGGAGGGGCATGCAGTGGAGAATCGTCCCATTGTTTGGCTGCCAACTTTAGTCTCTTAGTAAAGGGCTTACAGAGCCAAGGCAGAGAAAGTCTATTGTTGCGTGGAGAAGCAAGGCATCAAAAACAATGTAACCCAGTTTAAGTGCCCGGCAGAATGAGGATGGCTGTCTGGGTGTAAATTCTTTGCCACGGGAGCAACAGAGCACATCCTGAGCAAGAGAGATTTACCAGGGATGAGCGGGTAACCTGTCAGATCTACATCTCTAATTAGTAAGAAAACAAAAGGCAAAGTAAACAGAGTACTGTCAATTTATTTTAGATTCCAATACAATACCTGGACTGAAATTAAATTAATACACTCTATATCTTGTTTTGAGGATGACAATAAAAAGTATTCGCCTTGACTTAAACATTGCTTTCCTGACTTTGTAAAACTAAATAAAATAAATTAACACATGGATAAATGCACTAAATATTTATTTACTATTTTAAAAAAATGCAAAATGTTAAAATAACAGGTCTGACGGCTACCGCTCTGTATTATTGCCTCCCAGGATGCATCATGTTATTCCCAAAGGCCATCCAGCTCAGAGGCATACTGCTGCCACCACTTACCAGTAAATTAGCTTTACCCAACTTGAATAATGACCCCTCATGGACACCTCACTGTACAAACATTATCCTGTCAAACAGAAGCTAGTGGCCAAACGTGCCCAAACCTAATGAATAAAAGAAGACTCCCAGGGTGTCTCCAGTCAAACAGTTGGATGCATCATCATCCGGGGTCATGGAGCTATACAAAGCAGCACCGGGTCAGAAATGTAAAGCCATCGATCTGCCAAACTGTCCATTAAGTTTTCATTATACCACGAGTGAATGAAACTGAAAGGTCTCACATGCCTAAGCCTTCAAATACTGAACCAGAGCATCACTCAAATCTCATCTGAAATGAAACGCCAGCATAAGAATATTGACCTGCTAGCAGCAAATCAAACATTACAGACCTGTAAGAGGGCAAGTGCTATAAAAACCCAGCAAAAAGGGGAAGATCAATATCTGTATTGGAGCAGGCTGTGTCCATTTGGGTTCTGTTGAAATGAAGAAGCTAGGGGTGAATTAAGGAGCTGAATATAAACTTCACCAAGATAAATAAAAATATAATTTAATATTGTAAATATATTAATTACCGTATTTTTCGCCATATAAGACGCACCGGCATATAAGACGCACCCAATTTTTAAGGAGGAAAATCTAGAAAAAA
>JAUBNQ010000015.1:12196481-12214449 GCA_032353495.1 Ctenopoma kingsleyae
GGCGTGACCAGCAGCACGACACAGGCAGAAAGCGAGCAGCAGGATCCGCCTCTCAGACACTCCGTGTGAGAACAGTGAGTAGACGGTTGCAGGCCATCTGGGGGTCCGGGCACGGGTGCAAATACGCCCGAGCCTGGACCCCCAGATGGACATTCGCCGTATAAGACGCACCCACTTTTCCCCCCCAGTTTTGGGGAAGAAAAAGTGCGTCTTATATGGCGAAAAATACGGTAAATAATATATTAGTTGTTGGAATGCAATGCAAAGTATTTTTGAGGCTGACTTAATTTATAGTTGCAATGGTTGGTCAATTCACTGATTAGTAAACAAAAAAAAAATTTGGACGATATTTGCTGGTTCCTACTTAATGGTCATGTACAATGTCCTCCATAGAAGAAAGCTGTGTGTGTGTATTCATGCCCTTTTCATTGTTGACCTATGCTTAACTGGCTGGCCTCTGTAGGAAGTAAGTACTCTCGGCCAGGATCTTATAGCTGGGTCACCTAATGCGGTTAAAAGGATCTTTCATAATTCAATCCCAAAAACAGCACAGCACGCAGTCAGTGGGGAGTAGAGGTCAACTCTCGTGATGTACTAGGAAACCAAGCCATTTTGTCTGCCAACACAACGTCTCACAGTCCAATCCTCACATTTCAGTGTTCTCAATGCATTCCTGTTATCCATTGGCTGTGGTGCAACAGGTGCCGCTAGATAAAGTGGATATGCAGCAGCATAGTCAATAGTGTGGCTCTGGGAAAATCTATTCATTGTATGCTAAGATACATGATAGTTTTCAGGATTCTCAGGGATAGATGTATTGAGATATGGTTCCTAGTAACTGATGACCTTTCTGCTGCGTCTTAGTGTTAATCCTTGCAGGTGCTCAGTGGAGATGAGTAAGGAGCCATGAGAGGCACAAATGTGTTATACTGTATATTGGCCTTCCACCATAATGGCTGTTCAGATAAGCTGTGGCAGTCTGTCATGTCTCTTATGATATCACAGTCAAGAGCCTTAAAATAAAATAGCCCACCCAAGGAACTTTAATATATAAAGCAGAAGTGGTAATTGCATAGTTGCCCATTTTAGATGTAGACAAGCCTCTGGGTTTAAGGAAGATGCACTGCAGTTCTGGATATCTGACTAGTAGCAGGGGAAATAAAGGAAAGTGACTCTAGTTAATAATGAAATTTCCGTTATACATTATTATTAAGCAATGTTGCTGTTTATATTCTGTCACTGTGACGTCAGGTGGCATGTGACAATATGACATTAAAAATTCCTATGGACATAATATGTGTCATTCAGCAGACAGGCCAAATCTGACTTTGGACTACACTCTGAAGCATTACCACAAATCAGACAACCAGTTTCTCATTAGAATAATAATGAAACTTAAACGTATAGCCAACAGCTCATATTGATATATCAGAGGCTCGGGTGGGGAAAAACAAGCATAAACAGACAACCAAACAATAGTTTGTGTTGAGTACAAATTTCAGTCACAACAATGTACCTACTCATCCTTGCCAAACAACTTTTACAGCAAAGAATTTACTGAGTAGTAGACTGTTATTTTCTTCCTGTTGGCACTGGCTGCTTCCTTCAGTTTATCTTTGAGCCAACAGCACTGATGGCCAGCTGAATGCAGTAGTCAGCTGCCCCATCCCTCGCATCAGTCGGCCAGCCGCCCGCAATTGGCCAGCAGCTGGCCAACTGATGTGAGGGCCGGGGCTTGAGGCTGTATTTATGAAAATGGGTCATTAACACAGCTGGTGCCAGCAGGAGTAAGTGAGTGGTGGAGTACCACCTAAGTGTCTCTCTAACCTAACACCAATGTTTCCCATACACAGACTACTATTTCCGCTTTTCAAATGTCTGCTTCAAAGTGCAGTTAAAACTGTCAACTGACTGAAAAGTCTGCCTGAGTGATGCATAGTGAATAAAAAAAACATGCTTAATCAGTAGTGTGACTGAGCTTGTAAATGCCCCCTCCGCTCTTCCCATTACTTTTGCTGAGCCAAGATGATGCTACCGTGAAACAACTCTGCAGAGGAGCTTTCATTTACCGTGCCTCATTTAGCCTGGCTGGTAACAGACAGCTGCTCACTCATCCTCAGACCCCAAATATCTATTTCTTGATTTCTCCTTCTCATATACACATATCATGCTTTCACTCTAAAGCATACAAGTCATCTACATGATATCATGCTGTTTTCTAAGTCTTATGCGTTTCTCTAAGAGTGGTACTGACTTTGTTCCACTAACTTACGTTTCAAGCAAAAGAGTAAAACTTCAATTCTTAAGTATTCATTTTTTGACAGTAGCGTATAATGTGAAAACTCAGTTATCTATAAAGCTACAAAATGCTCATTGCTATGCTCACAGGCTTTGCATCACAGTACGGTTGCAGTGGAATGGCTTGTCTTTACCAAGTGTGATAAATAGGCTCGTCTTTAAATGTATGGGTAATATGGGCTACAATAAGCACATAAAATGATATCAAATCAGGATATTATAAGCCATGTCCACCTGTTTTATTCTACTGAAAAACCTTGAGTGTTAAATGACAAACAAGTGCCAGACACATTGGCTCAGCTGAAAGATAAACTGATAAACAAGTAGCAATTGTGGCCTCAATTTGTGAGCTATTTATTGTCCACAGTCAGTGGTGAAACAGAACTCCACCAGCTTAAATGAGCAGAAGATCTGTCATTTGTATGTATGTGACTAGTGTGCATGTATCAGAGCACACAGTTCAAATCTGTTTTCTACTGCTGGATGAAGTTAGTTTGATTGTATATTGATTACAGTGTGCTACATGGTATAGTTGTACTATGGGCAACACCAGCTGTGCCTGAATTAGTACTGCCTTTCTATTTGCAGTTATGACTGTGTATGCACATTCCCATGTACATCTATTTGAATGAGTTCCAAAGCTATACTGAGGGAGGATGAGGTACAAGGATGGGGCAGAGATTTAGATTGAGCATCTATGAATGAAACTGCTTTAAAATCAGACACAAAACAAGTGAATAGCAGCAAAACTGACTGTGTGGTGCCCTATGAACATTCCAGCACAGCCTCCACAGGACTGTGTTAAAGGGCCTTTTGTCCAATGAGTTACCTAATCAGCACTCATGGCCCACGTGGAGTCTCTGACACATAAACATGCAGTGATGGTGACACCACAGCACTTCTGTGTACAAATACATACAACATATATTCTTCAGAATACCAACCTTTTCTAGCAGGACCTTGACACATGAAAGGTGGTCCTCAAAACAGGCAGCAATCAGTGGAGTGAGCCCGTGTTTGTCTGGAGCCTGTAGGTGGAGCGGGTAGGAAAGGCATGAGTGAGAGACAGAGAAACAGAAGGACAGAATTTTTAGAAAAAAAGCTTCACACATCTCCAGATCATAGGCAAAGCCCAAAGCCCTACACTAGGGCACATCCGTCTTTTATCAAAAAGAAAAGGAACTGTGAGTGAGGGGGTTTACTTATCCCTTATCAAGTTCAGGAATAAGAAAGCACACTGCACGTCAACACTATATTTATCTCCTATGTCTCTGTAGCTGAGCTGGTTATCAAGAGAAATGGAGAACTGCACATTTTTGTGTTTTGTAGGATAGGCTAAAACTGTATGACAGCATACATTTCACTACTTAGCACCTCAGCAGTGGATGTTGTGATGGTGAGTTGCTGTGCTTAGCCAAATATCAGGCAGGGGTCAAATGCACTTGAACTAAATTGCCTTGAGTGTCTGAAAGCCATCTAGGTCTAATAAACTGGACTGCTTTCCCACAAATCACAAAGTCCTGATTACTGGCTATGATTACATGCATACTAGAGTTTAAAGATTCATACTGCTTTTTTACATGGCATAAGAGAGTGTAAAGTACAGAAGACCAAACCACAACGTGATCAGTCTACTACACAGTTGAAATAGCAGAAGATGAACTGGATTAACAGGTAGTCTGCTTGTTAAAACAAACTAGTAATAGTTGTGTATATTCAAGCAGTGTGATAATGCTCTTACTTGGACTATATGAGGAAGCATACAGAGGCACTGTTATGTTTGTGGGAACTGCAACCCTGGACAGCCCTAGGCAAATGAATGCAAAAAGAATGTAATGTGTAAATCTAGTTGTTGTAGCGCTTACATTGATATCTGCTCCCATAGAAATGAGGAACTCCACCACATCTTGTTGACCAGCATCTACAGCGTAGTGCAGTGGTTTCCTCCCACCTTCCAAGGTCCGGTTTACATCATCAGCCTAGAAGAAAGAAATATATATTAAAAGGGCTGAAATAAACAAACTATGTCCGATTTATTTTTGAAGCATGAGTCACAGACATTAACTGTATAGTGATAGAAGCTGCTGCTTCCTGACTTTTTATCTTTCTTTTTTGTGTATGTGTTGGAGCCGACAGCGGTATGAGAGAAAAATAGGCAGGCAGACTGGTTCACAGTGCCTGCTAAAGTCAGAGCACTAAACAATACATACACTAACTGATCATATACACTAAACAGGACATTAGTTAACAAGTAGTTTCAAGGCAAACATAATATAGGGCTTTATTAGGTTTTCATGATAGATGTAGCTAATATCATTAATTGCAGCTGCATTTCAGTTTCATATGCTAGTATTTAATGTACTAAGTTACATGGACAAAAACAGGAAATCTGCTAGGGTGATTGGGGGTCAGATGGTAGGGCAGTCATCTACAGGGTTGGTATTTCAACTCACAGATCCTCTGATTTCTGGTCACATGTCTAAGTGTCCCTGGACAAGACACCTAACCCCAAACCCTTGACGCCTAAAATGCAGTTGCCTGTCCACATTACATCACACACTTGTTCAAACACAAAGTTATTTGTAGCATCTTACTCTGTTTCCCCATTTCCTGTGGTTAGCTTACTGGTGAAATGACTACACGCAGAACATATTTACAGTAGCTGTATGATGGTGAACATTCAGCACTTCCGCTGCCTGCCGTTTATACCACTCACTCACCTTTATCACAAACTCAACTGAAGGTTAAGTATAACACCTTTAACAATGAGTCATATTAAACCTTCACTTAACAGTGCTTAGATATTACCAACAATGGCTGAAGTTCTGCTTTCATTTTTTATGTATAAAAAGGGATAAACTTGTGTTGTGTCTGTGGGTGAGAAAAACTACATCCTGTGGGTGCAAAATTAAACTATGTTCTATTAACAAGTCTCAAATGCAGCAGTTAAATACTTCCCAAAACTTGGCAATTGTAATAATCACTTTAAATTATTAGTTGGAGTTGTGGTTTATAAGGCAATCAAAAACCAGACATTTAGAGGATTTAAGCATCAAGCTAGCTCTAACGTGTAGGTGTAACTTGTGCGTACCTTATAAGCATTTCTATCTGTTGCCACAATATCACATTACAAATAAACTAGATACATTACAGTATCATATAGTACTTAATGGTACACCTGAGAAAGAATCTAATATCAAGCAAATCTATAAAGCTGTTATTTTATTAAATGGCATTATCAAGTTAACTTTTACTACATTCCACAAGGGCTATTATTGGCCTATTTCATATATCTTTTAATTTTCTTTTTTCTTATTGAGTATTTTGTGCTGATATTCATTTAGTATTTGTGTGGATCTTTTCTGGTTCTGGTTTTTGGGTTCTTTCCTTTTCAGCTGAGAGCAGCCCAACCTTTTGGCCAAGAGGTCAGTTTTCTCAACACAGAATAACGTTATGCTAGGTGTCATTTACGACAGCTGAGCCACCATCTCCTTGGTTGTAGCAGAGACCCCCGCCCACCAGCAGTGTCTAGCTAACGTTAGACACAGCCACTGTGAGCCAGGGCCCGTGTAGTCGGTTAGCTCGTTAGCTATTGGCTAAACTATACTATCAGCACATTAACATGATGTACGTATACACAGTGTAGTAATAACTGCAGTCGCTGTTGTTGCTAACATAACAGACGTTAGCTGTGAGCAGCCTGTCCACAATATACACAACATACCAGCTGGTGCTGTTGGTTATAGGTTAGCTTATCAACAGGTTGCTTTCCGCAGAATGTAGTGACAAAAACGGACTAGACTGATAAAACATTACGATTTTTAAAGCAACGCTACAACGTCAATGACTAACATCAGCAGTTAAAGCCGACACAGGGCAACATTTAGCTCCCCACTAGCGTTAAGAATAGCCCAGTAACGTTATGTCGCTAACTTGGCGGTAAGAACCGATTGCTAACCCATAACGTTACAGCAGCATTGAAACGTTTTAAAATTAATTCAAGCTCAGTTCAATATATAAAAATTATATATTACATTCCCGATTCAGCAAACCCCAATGGCTTACCAACGTTCAATTGCCCAACTTACGTTACAATTACCCAAATCATGCTAGCTAGCTAGCCATTTCACTAACTAGCACCACTTCCCTTAACTAAACGTCTAACGTTACTTTTCAGGACATAGTTTCACACAACTCTGACAATAATTCGTTTCTTACCGTTGCCAGTTTAGATTTAATCTCGTCCAAGTCCCCGTTCTTCAATGCCCACATCAATTCTTTGTCTCCCATCTTCCTGTGTTGTTCTTCGGTGTTTCTTCTTTCCTGCTGGTGCACTTGTAAAGTTAAATGCTAGTGCTAAAAGTTAGCTAGCTAGAGGTGGAAAACTCTTCTGTCTTAGCGTCGAGGACGGTCGTAGAGCTCGATTGAATATAATGTCGTTTTGATACTTAGAGGACAAATTTAACTAGATTTGACTTGTAACTGAGGTCCACCGGGGACTGACAAGGTAAAAATAGGCTCAAAAGAAGTTCTGAAAGGCAAAGTGGCACAGAGGGATCCGCCTTTCAGCAACCCAGAAGCGTTTCCGATGCCGCTGTTGCCTTACCCGGAAGTAAATACTTAACGAGTTTTATGATGCATTTAGGTGAAGAAGATATCTTTTATTCCTTAAACGAGAGAACATTCAGTGAAAATCCAATCAGGATAGATTTTTTTTAATAAAACAAAGTACTTTAAAATTATATGATACGTTATATACCCTAAAGGTATTTGTTTCATAATGAGTGCTTATAGTTTCAAAAGGCAAACTGATATTGATCCAAAAGTGTCTTTACAGGCACCACAGTAAAACTCCCAATGATGATGTCATGTGTCTCATGTCTAGCTGCGACCAATATGTTTTGGTCACACATTTTCCTCTTTTTTAAATTTTTGCTTGTTTCTATATTTGTGCTGTGTTACTTGCAATGACTCAGCTGTAGATAGTTTTAACAATTCAGATTTAGGCATACAACTGAATAATAATAGACTATATACACAAAGAATTGTAATAATAATTATTTTATTTTATACTGTATATGCTGTATTGTATCTTAATCTATAACAATAGCATAATCTATTTGTTTATTAGATATTATATTATTAATCTGAATCACAAAAATAACTAGTAACTGCAGCTCTGTGTAAATGTATTTAGCATACTTTCCACCACGGTGTACATTGTCTCTTCAGTCTCGCCTTGTGAAATTCAGATGATGACAAAAGTACTGTCGTTCTGTCATGAAATGAAATCAGGACTCCCTTGGAAAAACCAATCATCTGTTCAGAGGACAATGATGGACTATAAAAGACATGGCTGTACGATGAGAATAAAAATGCTGCTAATGAGATTCGAGCGCTCTCCCATCCTCCTCTTTGTATAGCTGCGCTTTACAACATCCCTCCTCTAGACACCTCTCACCTTTTTCTGGCACACACTCACACATATTACAGACTGAGCAGCTGAAACACAGGCATTAAAAACTTTTATGTTATAGTAATAAACTATCATGCTAGTGTATGTTGCTGATTTTACAGCCAAATAGGAATAAGGACACAGATGATCACTGCCTTGCTTTCTCCTGCTTGTAATGCTGATCTGACATACAGTGCATGACTGAAATGACTCCCAGAGTGGTTAATCCCAAATACCTGTGTGGCTTAAATCCCTTTGATCCAACCATTCATGGCCTTAATAATAACACCTGCATACTAATGTACAGTACTTTGTGTTTTTTAGGAGTTACTGCTTTAGTATTATCATCATTAGATATTGTCAAACTTGTTCTTCTGATCAGAAAATTAATACATTATTAGAATAGACTTATTGTAGAATGCATATTATATTGTTTGTAGGTTTAAAATGCACATTTGCAGGCTAAATAGCACACAATATAGCTGGTAACGTGGCAAAAGCCTCAGTTAAGTGAGAGAAGAGCACAATAAGACATTCAATATACAGACACCCAAGAGAAAGTTTTCTACCTGACAGACATGTTAAAGTAATTCTATCCATAGGCATGACAGCATAGCACCTCCGTTTTTCAGTCCATTAGCAGCACATGGGCAACAGAACTACACCATGCACTAGTAGCCATTAAAAAGTTGAGAAAGGGCTCAACTAAAACACTTTCTCTCCTCCCCAGCTATTCAAAACATTCCTGAGGATAATACTTAATTGACAGTGCCAATGTACTTCCCCATAACTACTAAAACACTCAACCCTGTGAATTGATATAATTAACCTCTGCAGTAAGTCAATTAGATATTTCTTGCATAGATCAAATAAAACATTTTTATGAGAACTGAGACTGTCTATTCTCCTCAATAACAGAATATAATTGATGCCTTACAGGTGAATTGATACACTTTGGGTTACTAATTTTGGAAAAATGATAAAGATGCATTACTGAACGGTACCAAGCAGAGAATACAAAATACCTGTTCCAAAGTAGTTCAGTAAAACATTCTGAGGCTTTCACACTTAATACCTTCCAAGTGCAGTACTATACTTTCTGTTATGCTATATTGGATTTATCTGAAAGCAGTTATCATGCTGCAGATTAAAACCTCACTGGGTGAGCCATAAAATTAAAATTCTGTTTAGAGAAAAACACTGTAAAATAAAATGAAAGTGAAAAAATGTGCAAGTTATGAAGTAAGTGAAACATGTGGTGGATATTAAAATACAGACACATAAAACAATAATTAACAATTAACCAATGAATAGGGAATGTTCTGTTTGCAAAACAAACAAAATTGTTATATACAATTTATATATATAAAATTATCTTGTGATCCCCCTCTACGGTATTTCTCGAAACCATCCTCATCATGTTGATTAGTGTACTGAAGGGTAATCCATACTTACTAAATTGGTTTAATCCATCTATCTCTGTTGTACATGGCCTTGTCTTTGTCACGGCTAGATGTAATGTGATTAGCGAGGCCTGCTGTGACTGTCGCAGACACCCAGGGTATCCTGACAGCACTGCCTCAGCACAATCCTGGGGAAGTGATGAGAGTCACCTAAATGTCAGGGCTGTTTGCTAAGACAACAATTACTACATCACATGCTTCACCAACATTGTCAAGACTTGGGAACATACACAGTAGACACCAGCATTTCTCTTGACTAGTTGAACATGCATAATGAGAGTTTAAGCACTAATACTTCATATATGACACACAGTACTTGGAGTACATTTTGGGGAAAGTGAAGTCTGTATTTCCCCCAACCTTAATCAAACTAACCAATTACCTCTGCCTGTCCCAGAGCTTTGGGATTTAATTCACCAATATTGTTACTTGCTTTTCTGCTCTCCTGCTCTCACCCAATAGACAGAACTCGACAAAATGCAGCAGCTGATTATCTGATAGATTTAATGGCTTATACAGGTGATTTTAAGTCAACTCATTAAAGCTTTAACATGTTTTTCATAGAAATGATGACAGTAGCTATTAGTAATAATACCTCAAAATACATAAAAAGCATAATTTAAATATGTTCATATATGATCATTCCTAAATACATTTAGATTTTCAATTTAATACAACTTTTACTCACTCACACAACTTGTTGCTAAAAGATGTTTTGCCTCAAAGGCTAAATGCAAATGCACCATCACCAAGTTAGGGATAAAAGCAATTTTCATAACTCCCAGTAACTTATCTAACCTATGATTGATTTAGACCTCCAACCTCTCAATCACAGCTGGCTTGTTATACTCTGATATTGCACATGGAGCAAATTTGGTTTCTAAACAGGGAATGTATTATCATAGAGAGGGTGAGCATCATCTGGTTTTTCCAACTTCACTATTTGAAAACTTGTGATAAAGAGAGCGCAACAACAACTCTTTCTGAAGAATTTATAGAGCGAGAATAAAAAATGCAGTTTGGAAAAGTAATAAAAACTGGTAACTGCAGGAGAGCGTGTTGTGTTTTGAGGGCAGAGGAAACATTAGTAGTAAATATTTTCCATCCAATAGACCTGTAAGCCACGGAGCGGAATCTCGGGAGAAATTAAATCTTTGTCAATGCCTGCAATGCAGAGATAAAGGGATATTATTTCAATGGACAGTTATACAAGGTAGCAACTACTGTGGATTATGTTGCTGAACAGAGGACATGTGGAAACACCTGTGTGTTAAAGTTAATGTGGACAAGCAATAATCTCTGCTGCTAAACACTGCTGTTACCGACTTTCTGAAAAAGGCTGCCCAGGAAACTAAACACAGAAGCTGGATTTGAAGAATCATAAAGACGATTAGAGGCTTTTCAGGATCTAAAGTCCTCTGGGTCATATTTTTAAAAAAAGACACCTCTAATAGCTCTTCAAAATGTTTGGCAGCCACGTGTTCTGATCTATCTGAGGCTGACTCGTCTTTGTTAAAGAAAACAGTCCGTGTGGCTTCTGTGGGCAGACGTGCTGCTTCCTTTGACTCCACATGCTGCCTCTCTCTAGAGGTCAGGCCATGGATACTGCCTTCCATAATGGGAGCGTGGGCAAGAGGAAGTAAGCAAGGCACAGGACAGGACCTGTCTTCAAGCAGAGGCACACTGACGTGAATTGCATTCATACCTCCCTAACAGTCACTGTGAGCGTGGGTTTTGAGGTGCGAAGACATTGCGGTCCAAGAAATGTTCTCTGTTGCTCCAAGAAAGTGGATGGATCTCTAAAAATTCACTTGTGTTTTCAAGGAGTCTGTGAAAAAATTGCTACCAGGAGACCAGGATCATCACTGTAATTCTCCATTGCTTACAACCCCTAATAAATCGAGTAGAAACACCCAGGGCTGTCCATTGCTCATCCATATCACCTTCCATCATCTGGGCCTCACTTCCATCAGGCAGTGTTCTATCCCATCATCCATCACTCTGAGGTGTTGTCCACTACCAGCTGCCCCTGATCACCCCTGACTAGCCCTGACGGAGGGCCTGTGCTTTCTGTAGCAGATGTGAGTCCTGATAAGATGTGACAACTTTATTAGGCACAAATCAGGCGGCTGCGGTTTCATTCTCTGCTGGACGTGTGAGCAATGAGCGCCCCAAGCTGCGGTTTTCATCATGGATGAGATTCTCTCTCTCTCTCTTTTTTTTAATCTATCTCTTTTTATTCAAAGCCTCTGGGCCTTTTCAGACATTATCACTCCCTTCTCCTTCACCATCTACTACAGCAGCCTTAAAGGGATATACTGTAGCTCAGATTGTTGGTCCTGTCATTGGATTAAAGCTTCAAGGCCATCGTGAGAACAACCACATGTCAGTTCTGCCCATCATTAGCTCCAGCTCACATCCAGTCAGTGACATAGCTCAACAACTCGTGCACACTGTACAGCATATATAAAGCCAGCTGTAGTGCTCCGTTGTAAAATACATTTCGCTCTTAATAAATCCTTTTGACTGTCATGGATCAAGAGGAATACATTTCAAGGCACTGAAAGCATGATTTGCTTTAATGGTAGTAATGAGAATATGGACAAATAATGATTTTCCATATTTCCTTCCATTTATGTGAGGTGAGGCAATTTATTCCAACACAGAACAGAAGGAGAAATCCCCTCGTCAGTGTGTAACGGTGCTGGGTTAAACAGTGGGAATCCTGAGGAGATTAACACGGGCATGTTCCCAAAGCTCCTCACTTGAGAGCAGAATGGAAATCATTCAATTTCTCAGAGAAAAGTTTAGGCAAATTGAACAGCATTACAAACAGAGGGGGAAGAGGAAAAGGATTTGGCGCATCAACATTTGTACTTCAGCAGCGTTCACTTTGGCTTTGTTAACAGTTCATCCTTCAGGGGGAGATCAGAAAAGAAAGATGTGAGGACAGGAGGCATGGACAATTTCCATAAGTCCCTTCTTGTCATATATCCAAATGAAAGTGTATTGTCTGAAAACCTGTGTTAAGTCCTTTTTACAGTTACAACGTTGCACTGCTGTCTTATTTTTAGGTCTTGATAGATGTCAGCTTGGCTTATTGTCAACTAAAGTAAAAAAAAAAAAAGAACAATTAAGTTATGAGGTAAATTCATTGCCAAAGAATTTCAATCAACACCGAGTCTCCAGCAACTATTATAAGATTTAACACATAAAGATTTGTAGTGCTACATTGGAGCGCAAAGCACATTTCCTCCCTACTGCTCGATTAAAGCAATGGATCTCGCCTCTGTCACAGTGGATGAACTTTGTTTTCCATAAAAGCGCAAGTAAAGATGCAATCAATCCACTGTGATGCAGATTACAACAAAGTGTGACATACTTTGAAACCTAAGAAGGAACATCAAGTTAGTGTTTCAGTATGTACTGGCATATTTCCAAAGGTAAACTACTCCATTTATCAGTTGCTGATCAGCAGCAAAGGGAAATACTAGCAATTTAAATGTTTTTCCTCCTTTCCTGTTTTCTTGAACAGGCCCATATGTATCAGTAAACAGCACCATTCTGCAGCCACATATGAGAGCAAATGGTTTTTCCCATCCCCATATCTGTGATAGGTTACTGTTCTTTTGGGAATGACTTGGAAATGATGAAATACAGAGCAGCCAGCTGGATTTTTGAAAAGATGTAGTAACATTTTCAGTTTTCATTTCGTTTTCAAGAGCAAACTCCATCTTGAAAATATCAGAGATGTACATTACAGTACTTTGGTTGTTTGATGTCTATGATTAAAAATATAAATTATATCATTTTTTCCATTGTGGTTTCAATAGCAGAAGTACTGAGGATGAGAACATTGTAGATTTTTCAAACTTGACCTTCATTTTGCCATTCAGCTCCACTGTCACTTTCCTAGGTGACCCACAGTTAAATCTCCTCTGCTGATTCGGAAATGATTCATTAATCTACAGGCAGATGTTGGAGGCACAATGAAAGAAGAAATGATCAGGAGATAAGGACCATTACTTTTGAAGACCGTGAATAGCAGTATTATTTAAAAATAGAACACCTTTCCTCCCTTTTATCTCTGCCTAGATAACTGCACATAACCAGATTACACTGTAGTCCATAAATGAACTGCAAGGTTGGCATTTTCTGATAATGTTTGCTCTAGTACTGTATATTCTATACATCTCTGTGTTGTGTTTGTTGAGGGGAGGGAGCTTGTAGATGAGTATCTGGGTGTGCAAATCAATGTCCTTGCATTTACAAGGAAATACAAGGTGATACTGCAGTGTGTGTAGAGTATATAAACATGTGTGTAGGTAGGACACCACTACACCAGAGTAGAGATGCATACAGGTTAGACAATCCTGCAGCCAGGCAGCCGGAGCTGCAGCTTCATGCAAGAGCCTTCACTTTAAATTAAATTAACAGGAGATCATTAGCACTTGCCTGGTTACTCAGGGAGTCTTCCAGCATGTACAATATTTATGCTATTGGCAATGCAAGCAAAGCAGTCAGGAAACCGAATGTCAACCAGACATTGGACTGGACTGCACCCTGCATATTTTATAGCAAAACCTGTTTTGGAACATAGAGACATAGTTTTACATTTGTTACGAATACAAAAATCCATTTTGGATCATTAATTTGAAATGTTGAAAGTTCTTTATTAATTGATTTCTTTTATTTTATAACATGAAATAAATATAAATGAGCCTTATACACTTAAACAGTAAGTCATGAAAATGTGACAATCAAACTGCGAGCACAATACCAGGACCCTGAAAGAAAAGCAGCTTAATGGATGTCAGACATGATTTATTTCATTGCTTACACCTGCACATTTCCTACTGTGACATGTCAAAATGTCAGTTGTGAAAAATGCCCATAGTCTTTTTAGAGGAAAGGGCAGGTAGGCAGACAATAGTGCTGTAACTTTGTATTTGGAATTTGAAGCAGTGTTGTGAAACATTGGAAAAAATTTAATTCTCTCTGTGTAACGAGCTCTTTAACACTCTCTTTAAATTCATAAATCTTGTACTCCTGCAGGGAGCACTGCCACAATGCACTGTCTGTCTGATTCATTCCATGTCATGTTGCCCCATCAGTATTGCTGTTCTCTTTGATAACACAAAATGCAGCATTACTGTGAGCCATGCCGAACAGATACTGGTGCCCTCACCAAGCCTCAGAGCACATTTGATTTGACACAATGGGTAGACGATGGTGCCTGCTGTAACTGTAACATGCAGTTTCCATGAATAGTGATGTTAACTTGTCATTCAAGTAAGGTGGCTAATTAGAAGCTGTCAATTCTACAATCCAGTTAAGAGTAAAACTTAGGCTGCATCTAAAAACAATTTAAAATAACTAGTTTTAGTCTATATTCATTTATCATTTAGTTGTGATTTTCCTATATTTGTCAGCTTTAGTATATAATGTTAGCTAAATTGGCAAATTAATATTCAGTAGACACATAAATATAAGGTCAAATGTCTTAGATTTCAATCATAAGGAAGACACAACAGATGGTTATGATATCATAAAATCAAAAAGAATGGAATGGGAACAACTTGTGCAGTATAACTGTTAAACTATAATTAAATTATAATTGCACTTCACTTCACAGTCTATGTCTCCTGTCATGTCTATTATTTTGTAATTAAAGGTTTTGTCCCTGATTCTGGCAAAAGATTGTTGATATTCAATATCCCAAAAATACAACCCTCCCTTCAAAGCTTCATGTACATTTTCACAGAAAACATCATTATGAAACCAAATCAAATGTATCACTTCAGCCTCCAGCTGCTGTAGCTAACATCACATAATCACATTCATCTAAACTAGCTAATCTGCTGAATATTTAACCACGTGTCCAGCTGAGACATGTATGTTCCCCTAGCTGTCATGTGTGTACAAAAACTGTTTGTGCGTTTTCATGCTGTCTTGGCTTCTGATCTGATATTATGTCTTTTAAATCTCACAGGTTTCCCCACGTGGGTGTTCACACTGTCTTGGTCTTGTGTAAGCTATCAGATGTGGTAAAATAAGTATTTTCTACTACTAGCCTACTTTGTTTTTCCATTTTTTGTTTGATGACAGATGATTTTTGTATCATTTCAGAGGAACATTGGATGTTAGTGTATGTAGGAGCTCTCTAGCTAACCTGTGATTGTTCCGTTTTAGCAGCATATTTGTTGATGAATGTATTTCACAAAAATGACTTGCAATGAGTCATGGCAATGTGGTGAATGTTGTGCTCAGCATGTTCACTCCACACTCATACTGTGCGCAGCGGTGTCATTGCACACTTCACTGCAACTTGCTTTGCCCGCTAATGAATTACAACAAACGCCATCCTTTTATCACCTGAGCCTCACAATGTTCCAGTCTGAAACTCATCACGTCTTCCTAGCATTCTCCTTTCCCCCCTAATCTCCACCCCCACCACCTCCGCCCAATATCCTGCTACAGCAATCTAGCAGTCTGATGCAGGAACAAGAGCGAGAAGATTGCAGGCCATCCAAACAGTGATTTCTGGGAAAGACTCATAATTTCCTCCCATACATCCATTTGTTCTGTCTATTCATATTGTTTATTGCAATGAAATGATGATTAACCCATCTTATTGGGTGCATTAGCATGATAATGCTTGTGTATCTGTGTCTGCGTGGATTTAAATGTACAGGTGAACGTGCTTGAGGCTTTCTGTTTGCATACATGGTATTGCTTTTGTTCCAGGGCCTGACTTTGTACTTCATTTGCATAATTGTAATTACCTGTGTGGGCAGACGACCGGCTGCTGCCCCAGGTAACTATCAGATGAAGCCAGTTTTCTTCCCATCTTCCTTGTTCTGTTGTGAATCGCTTAAATTGCCCAGTCGAAACACCTTGCACATTCTTGGCGAGTTACAACTTTAGAGGCGCTGCTTTCCTTAATGACCCATTTCGCTGAATGCTGCCTTAACTGGTGCTTGAGGAGGAGAAAGTGAAGGGAGAAGAGCAACGTTTTATTCCTGCTGACCAAACACTTTTTCTTTGACTTGATGCATTACTCCTGGTTTTCCTCCAGTCTGCTGTGCTGTCACTTTCCACTGAACATCCCTATTTCTGGTATGTACTGTACCTAGCTGATCTCATGGCAGGGCAATTCAGAAATAAAATATTTCTGGAAACAAAAATAATAGTCACAAACGAGGGCTTTGACTTCTAGTACCTTTCTGGAAATAAAATTTCTATCACCACAAGACAAAAACATTCCATATCACATATTGTTCATTCAAGCTTGTTGATGAGCCAGCAGTGTCTAACAAGCTTATTTTTTTTCTTTTCAAACTCATGATGTTTGTGAAAGAGAATGACTTGCACCACTTTAATCTGGAATATGTTGATTAGAAAAGTCACTTGCTATGTAGAAAAGCACAGGATACTTGACTGCCTGAAACAACTAGCGCTTCAACGATCACATCTCTTTCATTTAATCCAACTTTTTTGCAGGCAGAAAAAATATCAGCAGATTCATCACAGCTCAATGTGCAAATCGGAATGAAACCAGCGTTAACTCCAGCAATACAAATCAGTCTTTTGACACAAATTAATCTGGTAGACCATTTATTTTCTCTCTAGAAAACTTTGAAGATCTGACTTTGTTCTTTGGAAGAAATATTTCTCAAATATGTGTAAACACTGTAAATGATACCTGGATGTGAGAGAGGATGAGATGAGTGGGAGAGATGGAGAGACAGAGACTAATGGGGCAGATAAATGTGCAGGTAAATTTTTCTCTCAAGGGTCAGAGAAGTCTTATCTTGGAAAGTGCACTGCAATAAAATGCTGAACTCAACCAGAAGGTTTACATAACGGCTACAGAACCCTCAAACCTTCTCTGCAGGGCTCATCTTCATTCTTTAATTTA
Source organism: Ctenopoma kingsleyae (assembly GCA_032353495.1). NCBI lineage: Eukaryota > Metazoa > Chordata > Actinopteri > Anabantiformes > Anabantidae > Ctenopoma > Ctenopoma kingsleyae. Next base: position 12,213,619 of record JAUBNQ010000015.1, read on the forward strand.
TTCACCTCGCCGACCCTGTCACTAAGCACTCTGAAGTACCTGGAGAGGGCATTGCCCTTACAGCAAGTGAGACCAATTAGACTTAATATATGTGATGAAAGCAATGCCTAAGTCTTTGTTTTTTACTTGGCTCTCAGGTGTCTTTCTTGGAGGTGTGCATGTTTGTGTCTCCATAGCTCCACAGGCAGTGAAGTGTACTTGTGTTTCATGGCATCCCCGCAAGAAGGTTGTCATCATGGGTGTTGTTTCCCATGCTAAATTTAGCTGGATGAGAGCACCCAGTACATGCAGTAGATATGCTGGGGATAGAGCACTCTACTCCCAAGCAATCAATATTGGATGCACCTACAGGGACTAACCAAGCAAAAGGCTCCAGGCTAGACCAAGTCCCTTCCTACCCATTTTCTATATATAAAACTGGCCTGGCATATAATGAAAAACATTACCTGCCACCAGGGCACATAACTCTACCAGCAGCAGACGGAGGAGTTATGGAGTGTGGGCCAAAGAATGATCCAATTACACAAATAGTATTTTTATACTGGAGGATCATTTATCATGGCACTCTATAGAGATAAATCATTTTAGTGCTTTAGCTTGAGATAAAATTCCCAGAAATCACTTGATAATGGGAGGTAAAGAGCCCATTGTGAAATAACTGAACCTGGCCTCATCATTGTGGATTTGGAGTATGTGTTATTTCTTGGTGTGTGAGTCACTATGTGTGTATTTATTCGTTCTACAATGAAGCGTATGTGTGCAGGTAGGAAGTCTGTCTAATACAGTGGCAGACCTGTTTCACCCCACTGAGAGAGAGAGAGAGAGAGAGAG